>JAUPMG010193368.1:0-10149 GCA_031762675.1 Pachysandra terminalis
CTGAGAAGAGGAGAGCAAGAGAAGGAGAAGAAGCCCTAGAAGACCAAGAAGGAGAGCTAGAGGAGGAAGAAGAAGAGGTTCAGCCTGAGGATTTGAGGCACACGAACTAGGGTTTCGTTCTTGGCCTGAGGTAAGTACATTGTGCACATCTTTGATTCCATATCTGAATGTTTTCCATGAAGAAACATGAGATTTATGTTGTCATGTATGATTCTTTAGTGTTTTGGCTCATTCATTTCATGATCAAGTGTTGAAGTCTGTGCATTTGTGTATCTTTGAGTGTAGATTACTCATTTCACATTCTTGGGTTCATTACGGAAGTTTATTTGTCTCTAATTGTTTTGATTTGATTTCAAATACATGAGTGTGATTAATGGTTACCTTAAACTGTATATTTTAGACCTAAATTGTCATGGGAGTAGAGGCCTTAAAGACTAGAATAGGAAGACATCGGATTGGGGGCGAAATCTTGGTGAAAAACCCAAAAATCGCGGCTGTCAGCGAGTCCATCGGTTCGCCGATGAACTCACCGACGGCTGTTTGATGGTGAAACTCACCTACCGAGGAAACCAATCAACGAGCCTTACCTTGTATACCTTGTCGATGGGTTGTCGGTGGAACCGAAGGACTCACCGACGATAAGAGGTGCAGAGAGGCCCTGTCGATGGGTGTGTCGGCCCACCGATGGACTCGCCAATAGGGAGTGTGAAATTCTATTGCTTGCGGTTGGTGAGTCGTCTGTGGTACCGACCGGACCCGCCGACGAAGATCAAAAATTTATTCTTGGGGGTCGGTGAGTCGTCAGTGGTACCGACGACACTCGCAGACAAGCAAATGGACTTGAGGGACCTTGGTCAAGGGATCCGTCGGTGGCATAGACGGGACCCGCCGAAGGGCGTCGGTGGATGCATCGGTCCACCGAAGGGACCCGCCGAAGAGCATTTCACTTAGAATTTTAGACTTGGTCGGTGGACCCGCCGGTCCACCGACGGCACCCGCCGACAGGGGCAGTTGAGGCAAATTAAGATAGAGATTTGATGGGTAGGTTTGGCATCCAAGTTTGGATGTTGACACTCATAAATTGAGGTGATGATTGTTGATCTTAAGACTTGAATGAAGCATGATCTCTTTAACATTTAATTATCTTCATGTGGTTACCTCGATAGACACTTTCTAGCTCTTGAAAAGCTAGATAGTGGAGCGTTTGTGTGAACCAGATAGATTGAGATATGAACTATTTATTCTGATGCATGACACGTAGTAGTGGTGGACAAATGATTAATTCAGTGATGATTGAATGTGATTATGGAAATGTATGAAATGCATTAGCTATTTATTTATTTATTCAGTTTCGGCATACATGTAGATGTGAATGATTCAATATAAATTGATCAGAACATGTTATGCTATTGTGATTATCCCGATGCATATCATGTAGTTGAATGATAAATTTCATGCATTAAAAGAACATGCATGCATTGTGGGTCCTGAGTGAGACCCAGACCCTGGACTGACCATGGTTCCTTTATGAAGGATCAATGGACAACATGAGGATACTTGGACTCCGAGGTGAGTGCCAAATGAAAGACAAGATCTCTTGTGTCCCAGTGTGGGACTATATATATATATATATATATATATATATATATATATATAGATAGATAGATATATATAGATATATATATAAATCACAAGATTGATTTATGGGTGAGGGATTAGCTAACCCAAGAGCTGGAGGACAACTATATATGATATGGTATATATATATATGATATGGTATATATATATATATATATATATATATATATAGAAATTTGATTGGCATGTGTGGAGTCCGGGATGTACCACGGAGAGTGGTTCACGAAGATGACGCTCTCGGAACCACTGAGGGAGGTTCATGAAGATGATGTCCTCGGAACCATTCTAGTGATAGAGGATGCTTTGGTTCCCGATCCAGGTTGAGGTGGTGGTCGCTCTTAGAGTTACTACTCCCTGTGACCATGCTGTACATACAGGATCCATTGACGGCCTTAACCCGGTGTGGTTCATGTACTCCACGATAGCGATGCATGTTGGCATAGTGGGATCATGTGGACATCCAACACCACAATACCCAATCACATTCATTGCATTCACGTGTTTGTAAATGGCCATCATGATTCGGTAGTTGATTGTATTGTTCATATCATTATATATAATGAACAAATCACTACATTTATTCATGGCATAGCATGCATTCATGGATATGCATTTGAGTGTGTGAATCATAGATTCAATGTACTTGCTGTGCGCGTAGCTTAGGCCTTTCTCGCTCCAACATTTCAGGTAACATAGTTAGTGATGCTGTGGCGGATATCTAGATGGTTGGGAGGCGGTGATGAGAAGACGTGACTTCTTCTGTGTACCTGCAGTTTGGACTCAATGTAGTTTTCCTGGAGTAGTTGTACTCTTTATTTAGGCTATGTTTTCGGCCTCTTTTTGTACTTATGGATATTAATGATATATTCTAAACCTTGTATTATTTGAACATCATTTTGCTTCCATTTTTTATTCTCTGATTTCATTATTATTCTACTGCTTTATGGTTAGAGGTTACCACTCCCTTGAGTTGTGTATTTGGAGAAGGGAGAGGGTCAGGCTTGGAATCCTAGAGTTATGCTCACGTGCGTGTGAGTCATGCTATAGAATTCGGTTCGCGACAATACCGGAGCATCATTATCATTCATATCTCGTTCTTTCATGCATGCTTTGGGTTTGAAAAGTGTTGTATTAGAATGACTTGCTAGTAGAGAATACTGTAGGAGGTTCTATACCATTAACTAGAGTGTATAAATCTTGTTCCATTGTTGTGGGAGAGACTGTTATGTCTAATGATTTTATAGTCTTAGACATGGAGGGGTGTGATGTAATCCTAGATATGGATTGGTGGACTGTATATCGAGTGCAGATTGATTGTTATAGTAGGACCATTACATTTGTAATTCCTGGAGGATCGATGGTGAAGATTAAAGTACTTAAATCAGACATGGCTATGTAGCTTGCTGCAATTGAATTGTGAACAATAGAAGGGAAACGAGGAATTGAGTCAATACCTGTAGTTTATCAATTTGGAGATGTATTTCAAGATATACCCGGATTACCACCAAGGAGAGAGACTAAGCTTTCTATCGACTTAGTTCAAGGTGCTACTCCGATAGCACTACCTACATATAGGATGGCACCTACTGTAATGACCTAAACCAGTTAGGAGGTAATTAATTATGTTTTAACCCATAATGTGAACCTATCTACCCACTTGATCGCCAATCGGAATTGAATAAGCCATGCGATTAAATATGATATGATTGTGTAGATCCTAGTGTTTTGTACCATAGTTAAACTCATGTGTGTTGAATAAAATTTGATTAAATAATTTAATTTGAATAATGAAGTGTATAGTAGAGATTGGGTGGTTAGAAAGGAAGGGCTTGGATTTAGTAGTTACAAATAAAGGGTTAGGATTGGGGTTGTTGGAAAATGAGAGAGAAGATGATGATATGTGGCAAGGGTGGTAGAAGGAGAGAGAATGAGAAGGATGATATTTTTTCTATTAGAAGGTTTGAGAAGCTTTAGAGTTGAGAGAGGAAAAGAAGAAGATATTTCAAGGAGAATAAAGGAATTTGCTTGAAGAACCAAAGAGGTAAGTCTTAATGTCATTAATGTAACTAGTTGAGTCTTGGATTTCTCTACTTTTACATCTTTTCTTGGTTTCAATCTCATATTGAGAAGTTATTGAAATGGATGTTGTCTCTTAGGATAGTTTAAATGTTTCTTTTGATACTTATGAGTATGTGAGACTGTATGAAATTGATTTAGGATGGAAAACCCCTCTGTTTTGCCCAGTTTGTGACGTTTGGCAACCACTCGACGCGTCGAACGAGTTACCGAACATGAATTCTGGGCCAAGGGTAGACATCTCGGTACGCCGAAAGGTCGCCGAGGTTGAATGTCAGTCACCGAGGTAGCTTCGGTGCGTCGATAGGGGCACCGACATGGTCGCCAAGAAAGTAAGTTTTGGAACCGTCGCTGAATCTCAGGGTGGTCCGCCGAAGAGGTCGCTGAGAAAGTACATTTTGGAAACGTCACCAAATCTCAAGTGAGGTCCGAAGAGGAGGTCACTGAAGGAGATCTCGGTGCGCCGAAGGCTACATCGAAGACCTCACCGAACCTGTAGATTTGGACCAACTTCATTTACCTAGTGGTGGGATACTTGTGTAGTATGATAGTGGTTGAATGCCATGCCTGCTTATTGGTTTGTTGTTTGATTTTGTCCTTGAACTTGTGAAATATGATAATGTAGGTTATATGAAATGTCTTGTTGAACTGTTGTGTATCCTTCGTCTATGTACAATAATATGCATGATGAAATTGTATGTCATACTTAACACACTCTGTACACTATGTCATGCATAACGCATTGTAGGTTAGACGCACATAACATGTTAGTGTAATTCTTATCTTGTATTGGATTAGTTAGGTGTTAAGTAACAACGGGGGAAACGTAGATAGATGTATGCTCTTGATTAATTTCTAATACACCCTGTACACAGGCATGTATGCTTAGTTAATGTGCACTATTTCACTTCACTGCTTCACTGTACTGCATAAACTCTAGACCGTCGTTTGGTCAACGAGTGTAACCCTATATTCCAAGAACTCAAGGTTCAGTCTTGTGACTGGATATGAGTGTGACGTGGATATCACATCTAGGGAGGGACTGGCTGGATTAAGTTGAGGGCGTAGCTAACCAAATAGACTTTTTCTTATCTCGAGGGCTCTGTGCCAAGGACAAGAAAAGATAAGAAAGGACCTTTGTAGTTAAGTCAAATGATCACGGTTTCCTAAGGGATCCACAGGTTGCTGCAAGTCTCGTTCTACGGACCATGGATCAGAAATAAGTGGGGGATTGTGCCTCCTAGGTTGAAAACCCTTATAACTGCGTTGTACACGTAGAATATCCCTATTTCCATAGACCGTATACACAGGGGATGCATTCATATTGCTGGGACATCCTGGGGTGCATGCTATGCATGCATACCATGCATAATTAAATAATTTACCTCATACATTGCATTGTTTAACTTCTCTTATGATTTGGAATTGAAAGAAATGTAGTCGTAAAGAACTTCGGGGCAAACTTATATATTCCTGAAATTATAGTACTTACAGGCTTATAGCTTATGCTTTCTAGCAATATTTTTTCAGAGCCTATAGTTAAGACTGTTACCGAAGAGAAACCCGCAAGAGAGGGAGGATTTGAAGAAGAGGACGAGTTTTACTCCTACGAGTGACTCACTTTGTAATGATTCGTTTAAACTCTGATAATGTTTTATTTTGGTCTGTTTTTTGGTGATACCAGTGTTGGTATCTAATGTATTCTAATTTGGAACCTAGAACAGTTTTCTTCAAATTTCGCTGCATATTTTGTAATTAAGTATTACATTATCTCTATAATTTTTGAATGATGGTTTAAAACCGCTAGTACTATAAACTGTTATTCAACTACCACTCTCATTCCAAGGAAATGAAGGCCATATTCCGAACTCCTCTGAACCGTAAGTGGTCTCATGGGTTTGGGTTATGACACCTACTGAGTTGAAGGAACTTAAGAATCAGTTGGATGAGTTATTCCAACTCGATTTATTTGACCTAGTTCATCACCTTGGGGAGCTCTAGTATTATTTGTTAAAAAGAAGGATAGATCTCTAAGACTTTTCATCGATTACCAGCAACCGAACCAAGATACAGTGAAGAACAAGTATCTTTTGCCTAGAATCGAAGACTTATTTGACCAACTGAAGGGGCTAAGTATTTCTCAAAGATTGATCTCAAATCAGGTTATCACCAACTTAGAATTAAGGAGGAAGATATACCTAAATCAGATTTCAAGACTTGGTATGGTCACTTTGAATTCGTAGTTATGACTTTTGGTTTGACGAACACACCTGCAGCCTTTATGGATATGATGCACCGTGTATTTCAACCATATCTTGATCAGTTTCTTGCAGTATTTGTGGATGACATCTTGTTTTATTCTAAGACTCGGAAAGAACATGAAGAACACCTTAGAGTTACGCTTCAATCACTTAAGGATCATCAATTGTATTCAAAATTTGAGAAATGTGAATTCTGGAAGGATGAGGTAAAATTCTTATGACACGTGGTGTCTAAGGATGGGATTTCCGTAGATCCATCTAAGGTAGAGGCAATACTGAATTGGGAGAGACCGAAGAATTTTACCAAAATCCAAAGTTTCTTTGGTTTGGCAGGGTATTATAAAAGATTTATAGAAGGATTTTTCTATATTGCTGTACCCCTAACGCGTTTGATAAGGAATGAGGGGAAGTACTGATGGATTGAAGATTGTGAGAAAGCATTTCAAGAACTCAAAAATAAGTTGACTACAACTCTAGTTTTAACTCTTCCCAAAAGTGGAGTCAAGTATGAGATTTAGGCAAATGCTTCACAATTGGGATTGGGTTGTGACCTTATGCAAGAGAGAAAATTAATAGCGTATGCATCAAGATAGTTGAAGATTCATAAGAAGAATTACCCTACACATGATTTGGAGTTGGCAGCCGTAGTTTTTTCTTTGAAGATTTGGAGACACTATCTTTATGGTGAGACATTTGAAGTATTCTCAGATCACAAGAGTTTGAAGTATCTATTTTCTCAAAAGGAACTAAATATGAGCGCGGGCAGATGGATGGAATTGGTGAATGACTACGACTTTTCACTTCAGTATCATCCTGGTAAGCCTAATGTTGTATCAGTGCATTGAGTAGGAAGCCTAGGAATCATTTGGCACACCTCTTAGTTCAAGAAAGGAAATTGTTTGAAATACTAGCCGATCTTGGAGTCAAGATAGATATCAAGGGAGCGACAGCAAAGTTGTTTACCATGGTTATCAAACCAGATTTGAAGGAGAAGATTGTGGAAGCTCAAATGAGAGATGATTGGTTGCAAAGGTTAGCA
Organism: Pachysandra terminalis; assembly: GCA_031762675.1. Lineage (NCBI taxonomy): Eukaryota > Viridiplantae > Streptophyta > Magnoliopsida > Buxales > Buxaceae > Pachysandra > Pachysandra terminalis. Next base: position 7,015 of record JAUPMG010193368.1, read on the forward strand.
GATAATGATCAGAAACCTGATTGGACTTGTGAAGGAGATGGAAGTATTAGATTGAAGGGAAGATTGTGTGTTCCACAAAATGAAAATTTAAAAAATCAAGCTCACTAATCTCGGTATTCAATTAATCCAGATGGGACTAAGATGTATAAAGATCTCATGACATATTATTGGTGGAGAAAGATGAAGAAGGATATCACGAGATTTGTTTCTCATTGCGTGGAATGCCAACAAGTTAAGGTAGAACATCAGAAGCCTAGTGGGACTCTTCAACCGCTAGCCGTAGGAGATTGGAAGTGGAAACACATCTCTATGGACTTTGTGGCAGAATTGTCGAGGACTAGACTCAATCACGATACACTTTGGGTGATAGTGTCGTCTTACTAAATCAACGCATTTCATTCCTACTCGAGCAACAGCAAGCATAGAGGACTTGGCTAGATCATATGTGAAGGAGATTATGACATTTCATGGTGTACCGCTTACGATTGTTTCTAATAGAGATTCTCATTTCTTATCTCATTTTTGGAAAAGTCTACAGAAAGCTTTGGGAACGGGATTGAATTTCATCTGCAAACTGATGGTCAAACAGAAAGAGTTAATCAAATATTGGAAGATATGTTGAGACCTTGTGTCCTAGATTTCAAAGGAAGTAGGGATGAACACCTACCTCTAGTGGAATTCTTATATAACAACGGTTATCAGACCAGCATTAGCATGGCACCATTTGAAGCATTATATGGAAGACCCTGTAGATCACCTTTGTGTTAGAATGACGGAGGAGAACAAGTAGGCATGGGACCAGAGATGATTCAGGAAACAACAGAGAAGATAAAACTCATCAGAGAGAGGTTAAGAACAACTAAAAGAAGACAGAAGAATTATGCTAACATCAAAAGGAGGAAATTAGAATTTGAAGTTGGAGATTGAGTATTTCTAAAGTTTTCACCTATAATAGGAGTATTCAGATTTGGAAAGAAAGGTTAGTTATCACCAAGATATGTCGGATTGTTTGAAATCATCAAGAGGATTGGGAAAGTGGCATAGAAGTCACTACTACCACCAGATTTGTCACAAATTCATGATGTGTTTCACATATCAATGCTTAGGAAGTATCGCCCGAACCCGTCTAGCATTATCTAGCAGATTGTCACCATCAAGGAGGATGCTTCACATGAGGAGATTCCGTGAAGATATTAGATCATAAAGAGCAAGTGTTGCATACCAAAGTGACACACATGTTGAAGATTCAATGGAGGCACCATGGTGAATCAGATGCTGCATGGGAATTAGAAGAGGACATCCATAGGAAGTATCCGTATCTTTCGAAAACTAGGTACGTAAATTTTGAGGATGAAATTGTTTTTTAAGGGGGTAGATTGTAATGAACTGAAAATTTAAATAAGTAATAAGGACTAAGTTGTAACTTCCATAAATTGAGAACTTAAGTTGTAATACTTGAAGGGGTTAATAAGAAACAGTATATAAGCTTTCCTATTAGGTAAAATACTTGGTTTGGCTAATATGTGTATACACCTCACTTTAAAAACTAATTAAAAGTTAAGATCTATTCTTATAATAAAGAATGTAAATCAAGCCTGAGATTAGGCTAAGGGTTAGATTACCTTAATTAAAGTTAAGATCTATTCTTATAATAAAGAATGTAAATCAAGGCTGAGATTAGGCTAAGGGTTAGATTACCTAACTTTCACCAATAGAAACCCTAAACACTCTATTGTGACTTTTGGCTTAGAAAGAAAAGAAGAAAAAGAGGAAGAAGGAAGAATTGCTAAATGTAAGGACCTAAATCCACTAAGAGATCGCCCATATTTAATGATTCGAATTTATCTAATTTAATGATATTTTTCTGGATTTGTTTAGTATATAAATTAATTTATTTGTATTATGTTTGTTTGTGCAATATAATTATAATGGCTGGGGGTTACTTTGATAATTTATTAAAGTAGGGAGCTGATTGAAAAATAAAATTCAATTAGTTAGATTTGGGAACTGTACACACGATCAAGGAGATTGTGCGAAACGGTTATGGTAGTAGTGGGATTCAGTTTTGTCAAGTGAATTTTAAGAGACGGGGTATCCAATCTCACCTCATTCTTGCTTTGTTTTCTATATCTGAGATTTAAGAAGGTTGCAGAGGAGAAAAGAGAAGAAGAAGGAGACGATCGTTGGAATCCAAAGTTTTCGTGAAGTTTGTGATCGTTGTAGTCGTGATTTGCAGAGAAAACTATCAAAGGAAGTTTCTCCAGATCTTAGAAGTCTCAAGTAAGTTGCTGGAATGAGTATAAATATCTAATCGAAATCTACATCTCAAGTTCTTGATATTGAATGATGATTGTGTTTTTCAATGATTTCTATGTTTGGGTCTTCATAATAATGATTTTGAAAGGTATGTGTGATGTTCGTACTTGTTTTTGATGTTATGAATATGAATATATGTTGTTTGTATGATATTTGATAACTTAGATTTGGATTTCGAGACCTAGAGGAAAACCCAAAAAATTCCCAGAATCGCACAATTCAGCAAACGTCTATACACTGACACCTCTACCGACAGAGAGCACTTTTTAGTTCACTTTTGCTATTCGGTGTACATTGGTACACCGACCACTCCACCGAACACCCTGTGACTCACAGAAACACTTCGGTACACGGACAGAGACATGGTTTTTGTTCATTTTTGCTATTCCGTAGACGTCGGTACACCGACGACTCAGTACTTTGCACAGTTGGTTGGGATTTTTAGAGGATGACCTAGGTGGACGATGAGGGGCTTCAGTCGTTGATTTTTTGTTGATTCCGGAAGCAAGATTTGGCTGTAAGGAGTCAATCTTGGTGTTCCGAGGTTATTGTTAACATCATTCCCACCTTAGGTTTGATCCGGTTTGGTTGTGATGAGTTAGTTGACTTATATGATTGTTGTTCTTGTTGTGATAATGGGTTGGAAGCTTGTGAATGTGTTCAATCGGATTATCCGTGTGTATGGGCGCTCGGATAGTTTCCATTGTAGACCTTCATTTGATATCCTAGTTTTATGCATTACTGTAATGACCCGATCCCAGACCCTAGACTAATTAAGATTAGAAACATAATTAACTTAAATAATTAGGTTTGACCTCA
>JAUPMG010193379.1:0-10149 GCA_031762675.1 Pachysandra terminalis
TTATTAGAGGTAAATCAGTCCATGACCCTCTTGAGTTTCATATGAAGAGGGTCAATGTAGTTTCAAAAACCTCAGGGGGTGGTCTAATTGCAAGTGGTACAAACCTCGGGGGTAAAAGTGTAATTTACCCTTGATATAAATTATGTTGCGCTCCATGTATAATACATGATAGATTATATATAATGCTGTAAAAAAAGCTGTGACAAGCATGCCTAACCCAACCCAAAATCGAACCGGGAATGTAAATTGTTGCGTTTAGGGTTTATTTTATGGTTTGGTTAATGGATTTATTGGGGAGGTCCATTCTAAATTTGGTCTGGTTTTATTTTATGTTTACCTTCACTAACCCTGGTGGGATTTTGGGTTGCTGTCAATTCGAACCAAACCAAACCAAACTGGATCTAATGAGAGCCTGTGGCTTAGTTATGGGTCTAAATTGAACCCGGGGTGAAACCATAATTATCTGGTCCGGGGTTTCGTTCGATTCTTACCTTTTAAAATGTGCCAAACCGCCTTGGGTTTAGGGGAGTCGCTAAGTAACAATAAATGCAAACATGAATAAATCTGAAATGCAAGGCCCATTAACTATTATACACAGTGGGGGCCCCATTGCAAATGGGTTTTCCCATATTGATTACCCAAATGAGCACCATTAGATCATGTTGTCATTTCTTTTTAAGCAAATTGTAAAGTGTTCAATCAATCTCACTCTGATGGCTTAATCTAGAAGTTCTTTTAATGGAGTCTAAAGTCTACTGCTCCAAGTGTACTTTCTACTCCAATAGATTAGCTCTTCTCTGTCATTCCTTCTTGCCTACTTGATCTTCTTTACTTTAAATCCGCTTTTCTTAGTTCCCATGTAGGATTATCAGCATGACCAAGAACCATTCAGATATTTGAAGAGGCAGAGATTAGGTAGATTGGTGATCTGTGATCTCTACCATTTTTTTTTTTTTTTGAGGCTGTAGGGATTTTATGCTGATCAGGTTGGTGGGTGCCTTTGTTGTTTCCTCTTTCATTCACATTTCACAATTTAAGCTTGTGATGGTGTTGAGTAGCAAGTAAACTGGCAATTTCTGAGTTGTTATATCACATTTAGCTGATGTGTGCAACCCCTCCTACTCTCATCTTTTTGGTCAATGCAAACTAAACTGAAATATTTAAAAGGTTATCTACAAATAGTATTAAATAATACAAAAAAATATTATATATTTGGTTATAGAACAGACATGAAGCTCACAAGTTACTGGACAGTTATGGAATACATATCTATATGTGTGTATGTATATGTATTTAATCCAAGTGTTGTATTATTTCAAGAGAATATATTGATATTATTAGACAGCATATTCAGACACAGCACCTATGTGGGATAGTGTCCCAACTTGATGAACTTAAAGATAACATGTCAAACAAAATATAATATGGTTGATTTATTTTAAGAAAAATGCTTTTTATTTGTTGTCAAAAGGATTTACACTTTGGTCGTGTGTCTTGTGTGTAAAGCTTATCCCACGTTGAAAATTTACCTAATTTGAGGAATGGTATATATACTCTTTTATTCCGTTAGTTTTATGAGCTTGTAGAAGGAAACAAGGAGTGCTCACAGACGTGAAGCCCATTAAAGAACCTAGGACTATCTAAGAAGATTTCGGACGGTGGCTCTAGAAAAACCTTAACGTGCGCATGCAAGCACACACACATGCGCGACTAGCTAGCTTAGCTCATATGTGCGTGGTTCTATCTTTGTAAACAAATCTAGTTTGATTTTATTTGACTATTGTGGTAATTGCCTAGAGACTTAGTCTCCCACAATATCACGAAGTCTTTGGTGACTATCAACGAACGGTCACATTATAACGTTAAAATTTATGTCTATAATGTTAGGTTCTTTCCATATTGCTATATTGCTCTCTGATTTCTACTATATTGTACTTGTTTTCTGCTCTCTTCTACTACTTTTGTTTTTCTTTCGTATTGTCTTGTTGGGTGAAGGGCGTCTGTATTTTGTTGGGCTCGTTCCTTCTCTGTTAGCGCAGAACAGAAAAAAAACACAATGTGTGGTTAGGCTGTTATATCCTAAGGACGTTGTGTTTGTATCTGCCTTCATTGAAAATCCAGTAGAACATCTTAAAGAGAGCGACTTGATTTGCGCCTCATCTTGCCGCAACTAAGCAGTAACCTGTTTTCAACCATACAGATCAATTTGAACTAAAAAAAAAATATTATCTGACAGGATTTACATCTAAAATCCACCTCATTACCAAGATTTTAATTTCATTGATTTCGGACTCCAAAGATGAATCGAAATATCTGAAATTTTGGTTTATATAATCAATATTTTTGAGTTGGAAATTCAAACTCATTTGACTAGAAAAGCAGAAGCTGTCGTATGAATGGCAACTTGAATTGTTTTAGTTTATCCTAATATAGTATTGTTGATGTGAAAATTGTATTGCTTGACATGCTTTAAGCCGTTAATCGGGATTGAGCTGCTTAAAGGAGAGTAAATAACGCAAGCACGTGACGACGCATGTGTCAGTTGTTTCCGCACTGTCTAGAGCTGGATAATGTCTTATTTGAGCACATAGGACGTCCCAACCATCTGCCTACTCTGTCGCGCAGCCGTCGTTTGGACGGCACTATGCCTATACTAGACAAATGTATGTAAAAAGAAAAGAGAAGAGAGAGAAGAGCCACTATAATACACATAATTTTTATGTGGTTTGACAATATACTTAGTCTACGGGGGTCGCCTCGTAGTGATCTTTTTTACTATTTAGAAGTACATGAAATACAATTACAACCCCAATTATATGGGGATAAAGAAAGAGATAAAAAAGAAAGGAGGGAGAGCTCCTCTTATTGTTTTTGTTTTGAAATAATCCTTTATATAGACTTGTTTTTTTTTGGCCTGGAAGCATTTTAGTTGCTAAGAAATAAAAACATCTGATGTATGTAAATCTTATAATACTTGTGTCGGACCGAATTGAACTAAGTTGGATCAGGTTGTACTGGGTTAGACCGTGTCAAGCCAAATTGGGTCGAGTTGAATCAAATTGGACCAGATCAGACAGAATCAAACTGGGTCGAATGACCCATTAGACCTATAGTCCATAGATCAAATAGGTAACACATGATCAAGCAAGTGATACGTGACAAATTAATTAGCTCACTGAATCATCAACACTCATGAATGGTAATGTCATATCATATCAAACTTGTTTCCTACATGTTAGTTTCCCCTCGGATTTGTATATCAATATTAAATTAATAAATGTTATTTTTCAACTTGTATTTCAACAAGTCAGTGTAGTATATCAACTTCAATTTCAGCAAGTCGTTGTAGTATAGTGGTGAGTATTCCCGCCTGTCACGCGGGTGACCCGGGTTCGATCCCCGGCAACGGCGTAGATTTTTTACTTTTTTTCCTTTTTTTGTTTTATTAAGATCTTCTCCTTTTTGTCTGATAATAATTGTTTGTAGGGACCTTAGGGTCTCTTTTCAATACCAATAATTGGTAAATTTCATGAATTGATTACAAAAATGGGAAGAAGTCCAAACTCAAGAAATTTATATTCTTGAAAATGGCAAAAAAAGTAATTTCTATGCACCACTGACAGATTGGATGATGACTTTGAAAATGTGAGGTGGGTTTTTAGTTCTACTTGAATTTATGTTTCCACAGGATACTATTGTACTGTTAAAGTACAAATTTTTTCTATATCTTCTTCAAAATCAAAGCTACTTTTCTCTCTTTTCTTGATGTCCATAGATGCAAACTTGACCCTTTCCATCTTTTCAGTTAGGCCTTGGTACTGGGAGCCTAGTCCTAGAATTTTTTTTTTTTTTTTGTTCTTTTGGATAGAATTGAAATCCCATTTTCACTTTTGATGATTCTAAATGATTATTATGCAAAAAAAAAAAAAATATATTATTATTGCAAAGAACATGTGTGCAAAAGAGAGAAGAAATTTTACCACAACTAGTGAATTTCCATGATAAAGGTAGTCACCCATCAGTCACTTATCCATGGAGGTCCTTGTTTTCTGATTTATTGAGAAAAAACATTAGTAGGCCTTTGATAAATTTGGCATTATATGCCTTTATAATTCTAGTGAATCAGATCATGTTTAGGTTACCATATGCTGACCAGTTTTTATAAATGATTCACTTGATTCAGACATCAACTTTTTTGATGGATGACTTAGAGCCCCACAAGTTTGTATTTTTTAATGAGAAAAACTCATTTTTAGTGATATTTTTTTAAAATATCTTCAAGCCAGTCATGTTTTTTAAAACTTAATAATAAAATTGATTCTACTTTTTCAAAAAATCTAAAACGAATGGTCGTGCACTATAGCACGACCAATCGTTTCTAAAATACCCTTTCTCTATATTTCAGATTTCTCTACTGGTTGGTGCATCTCTGCCCACTGAGTGGTACATCCTTGCACTTCCAAGTGTGCAAGAGATGTTCAATGGATGGTACACTTTTGCACCACCAAGTGTACAAGGACAGGCTCATTGGGTGGTGCACCCCTGTCCACTAAATGGTGCATTTTTTAAATTTTAATTTCATTAAAAAAAATTAAAAAATAAGAAGAAAGGGTATTTTGGGAACGATTGGTCGCGCTAAAATGCATAACCACCCGTTTTAATTTTTTTTTGAAAAAGTACAATCAATTTTATTAGGTTTTAAAAAGCATTATTGACTTTAAGATATTTTCAAAAAATATAACTAAAAATGAGTTTTTCCTTTTTTTAATTTTTTTCTCTGTATCAAATGGTGGTTATTAATTGACTAGTTAAACACCATAATAGAATCTCATTAATTCATTTCCTGTACTGTCATAGGTTTGGTTTATTGCACATGGAGATTTTATTAGGGATTAGAAGCATTAGGTAAATTGGGGTCCCTACTCTTTCAATTCCTTACTCTATCCCATACACTTGTCTAGGGATGGCAGTGGGGCGGGTTGAATGGGTAGATGCTCCGATGTATTCCTATTGGAGCAAGTCTGAAAAACCAAGAATTTCGGTTTGAGGCAACCCGACCCGTAACCTGCCCCATTACCATTCAAGTACATGTTAATCAATAATCATATATTTTATAAATATATATTTAAAAATATAATTTTACTTATAATATTTGTTAAAGTCAGATCTGACCAGCCTTGCCTCCACCAAATTAGGATTGGATTTGGTATAAGGTGGACTCTCATAGATGCGTCATTGCCATCCCTAGATGTTGACAACGAGTTCTAAAAGAGATAGTGGGTGGCTCATATTCACTAGTCTCTAAATCTAAGGGTGAGGGGATCTGAGGGGTCCCATGGGGGAGAGGTCCCTTCTCGAATCACAGGTAACTCGTTGTACATGTTAGTACCATGGGGGGTGGGGGGGCGAAAGCAGAGTCCCCTGCAATATGGTCAGGGTATATTGGATATTTGACCCATATGTCATATAGGAGTATAAGTTGATAATTAAATTAAGGCTTAAACAACTTGTTTGATCTTGATAGACTACTATTAAACTAAGCTAAACAAATATTTTCATTAATTTGTTAAAATATTACTCAACATCCACCTCCTTTTGCCAAAAGGGAACCTTTGCATAGGCTACTTCCCCATAACCCTAATCAAGTTAAAATATAAGATTTGGAGATCTCTCCATCTCCTTTTTCTAGTTTTGCTAAATGGGTACCTTTGCATAATCTACTCCTCCCCCCCCCAAAGCAAGTTAAAATAGAAGGTTTGGAGATCTAAAATAGAAGGTTTGGTGATCTCTCCATCTCCTTTTTCTAGAAGATGTGGAAAAAGAGAAACATGGTACAGAAGGGAAGATGCTGGCAATAGCACGAGTCAAGAAGCATAAGATGACAATTATGATTGCAATGAAGCATAAGATGACAATTATGATTGCAATTAGGGACTAAACCTATTGGGTTGGTGCCACAAATGCCTTTTAGTAGCTTTTTTCGTGTCTTTTTCTTGTCTTTATTATAGTTTTAGTCCTCAAAGTTTGTACAAGTTTTCTTAATTTTGGGTCCCACATAAATCTTGATTTTCTATATTGGGCCCATAATGGGCCTTTCAAAATTTCATGGGCGGTGGAAGGTGGACTCCACTGCTCCCTCAGGTCTCCTACTAGGACAGTTTTTTTCTTCCTTCCTGGAATTAGATGTTTAATAATATCCTTTAATTAATAAAGTTCTAATTCAACATTAATTGCTCTCTTGGGTTGGAGTAATCTAATATTATGCATCTGCGATATACAAGATATTAAAAACCAGCTCGGCCCGACTGGTTCAAACGGTTCAACTGATACCTAACGATATAATCGAATCAGGTGGGCTTTTAACCCATTAAATCTCAAAACCCAGCAAAACCCACTGGTTAAATCGGTTAAACTAGTGACCCGACCAGGTTAAGACAATAATGAAAATTCAGTTGAGTCATAACATGTGTGTTATTTTATAATCTTTTTTTAAACAATAATATAGACTTTTACCCCTCTATTATAAAAGTCTAAAATAAGTTTTATTTTGCTATAAACTCATTCTAAAAGACCAAGGGTTAAACTGTGAACTTTTATTGTTGGCCGACTGTCTGACACTTCAACGACATTCTGGTAAGTCTCTCTCATTAAAGTTTAATGGGTCGATCCGGATTCACCCACCGGTTCAACCAGACTGACTCAATCCGTTTGTCTATATCGGGGTAGTATCCGAGCTTGGTTTTAAAACATTGATGATTGATACAGACCAATAAACATCTTATCTTAAGGAGGATATTCCAGTAATTTCAAAGATGAATAGCCGCCAAGTTTGAAAATTCCGTTGTGACGCCTCCTCTTTGTTCCGCTCAAAGTGACTTCAAAGTAAACGCGTTCCCATTCTGGTCCCGGTTTACTCTTGATTACTGAGTAGACCTGAGATTGTAGAAAGTGTGCTTTGACCTTTATACCCTTTTACTTTTATACCCTTTATACCCTTTTTCGTTTCTTCGGTCAAAGAAAAACATCTTGACGTACCTTGGACACCAAACAATTTTAATCGTTATTGTAAGACATCTTTTCAACTGATGGCCTTTAAGAACACAAAATGACAAAATATTTTTGACATTAGTAGTACAATTCAACCAGTGTTCTCTTCTCAGTCTCAGATAACTAAGCAGATCTCTTCGCAGTAAATCTCTTTTTCGCTCTCTCATATATACACGGGGCACACGCTCACATAGACGTCATTCTCAACCGGTCAATATCAAAAGACAGAACAAAAAAGATATTGATTCCTTCATGTTACCAACTCAAGTTGACCTACATTTTTGTCATTTTGTTCTTCCTTTTGAATCTAGCGTATCCATAGCTACAGTTTGGACCTGTTCGATCGGATGGATGGTTTAGATCCTCCCATCTGCCTTGTTAAAATCAAGCTTATGTTTCTGTTTTAGGCTAGCCCAGAAGGCACTAGACCGAGCTTGATTCACCAAAACTGCCAGCCCACATTCGCCACAATCCGATCCAGTATAAAGGCACGGTCCAAGAAGACCCAATCAAGTTCAGTTCGCCTCCATCGTTACGATGTGGGAACATGCTTATAAGAAAAGGTGGAGCACGTGTCAATGAGCAAGAAGCAATAATAAATTATTATGCACAAATTATTGAACGGTTGTCATAATGGGTTATAAAAGCAAGACCGGTTGAAACGAGAGAGTTCTCCATAACATCTACAACAAATCAGTCAGAGAACGTCATAGCTTCTCAAATTTTGACTATCAGTAGTTTAACTTAGTTTATGATTTCCAGCGATCGCCAGTTAATCGTTAGCACCCGCCAAGATCCTATCACACCTACTTCTTTATTTGGACTGAGTTTCTCTCAGAAGATCTCTCCAGTCAGCAAAGAAGGAATCCTAATTGGAGATTCACAGAGACCCTCATGTTAGTCCCTTGCATGCTGATTCGTGCAACGTGAAGTAGTTTAGTCACGCTTCGAGATCAGAGCCTAAAGAACGGCCAGAGATTTTGTATTTTTCTTGTTGGCTTTGTTTCCGTCTTTTCAAATTAGAGAGTTTATCTTTCTAACTTGTGTATTGACTCCCATTCAGGTGAACTTGCAAAAATTCTGGACGCCCGCATACGCTTCGGCCCCACGATTGAGAGTGAGAACCACGCACCGACCGGAAAGCAAGTCGGAGTTGGCGCCATTCCGTGACAACAGTTTCATACGTGTCACTTGTTTTGCCACTTGTATATTATTTTTAGATGATGAGATTTTGATCTACTACGCTTTTTACTCTGATAGGTATTATTGGTTAAGGGATTTGAACTCGGGAGTATTGTTAATTATTTCAAATTAGATCTCACCAATTCGGCAAGCACCAATTGGTTTTGCCACGTGTAAAAAAATAAAGATTACAAGATTCTTTGTTTTAATGAAAATTTTCAAATAGTTTCCTGCCATCCAAAATAATAGCGTGAAATCATCATATGACAATTTCATTTGGTTAAGAGGATATTTGAGATAACTTGAAAGGTTTTAAGTTTCGGGATCATGGATCGAATCAGTCCCGACCGATTCCGATCTGGATCGGTGATATTGGCCGGTCTAGATCCGATATAAAAGTTGAATCATTTTTTGAAAAAAAAAAAATGAATCGGTTGGGATTAGCCGATATCGGGCCAGTCCAAGTCAATACATGTTAGACCGTTCCTTTTATAAATTAAAAGAAAAAAGAATTTTGGATCAATTGGACCAGCCACTGGACCGATTGTACTGACTAGTTCGTATCTGTATCGGTTGGACTGGTCTAATCTAAAGTCACTTAATACAATAGTTGTATCATGACTTAGGATCAGATCGGTCTTGACCGATCCCGATACGGACCGACCAGTACAAATCGGATCAATCCGATCCTTGAAACCATGATAAATTGTGGAAGTATGATATTTTTCAAAACCAATACACATCAAAATTTAGAGATCTCAAATATATACATTTTAATTGATTCTTAAGCCCAAGATGTCAGAGTTTGCCTCTATCTATATTTAGACATTGCTTGACTGTTTGCATTCTAGAATTTGGAATGAGTTCTCACAGATGAATGGTCGTTTGTTAGCAAAAGCAAATGAGTTTTCTCATAATGAAAATGAGAAAATACCTTGATTTCATTACATAATTAAATTACATTTTACGAAATGAGTTTTTAATTTTTATAGTGGCAAATTTGTAAATAAAGTGAGAAATGGGAAAATTCCTCTAACCAAATACGACCAAAAAACATCTTGAAATGAGCTATTGATTCAGAACGACAAACAAACATGGCCTTAGTGTAGGATCATAGTTTTTATATTATCAATAACAATAGTTGGAGTCGGCAACAAGAATCCTGTTTTTTTTATCAAAAAAAGAAAAGAAAAAAAGAAAACAAGAATCTATTCCTTTATAATAATTTGTCAAAAACCATATCTTCTAGGGGTGTAACTCAATTCGGTTTGGGTCGGGTTGACCTCAACCCAACCCCAAATTGACCTTAAAAGTCAATCCAAACCCAACCCAACCTGATTTGAAACCCAAACACCAAACCGATTTTATTTTGAAAACCCTAAACCTAATCAAAACTGTAATTTCGGATTGGTTTGAGTTGAGTTGATAAGTACAATCACGACTTCAGTCATATATTTGGACTTGAACCAACTCGAAAATGAAGAATAACATATTCTTTAGCGTTGAATGATTCCTTGGATTTTATAATAAAGGGCTTATTTAGAAATAACAGAAGTTTAGACGGGTTGTTAAAAACTCCTAAATTCTAAAATTTACATACTTCAAATATATATATATTAACCGGGTTAAATTGGTTTGGGTTTCGAGTCGAGTCGGATTATCCGAAGCCCTAATCCAAAATCAAACTGAATTAATTCGGGTTAGTTTTTTTCAACCCCAAACTGACCCAAAGTGATATAAAATCCAATCCAAACCAATCCACTATAAAGCCAAATTGGATTGGTTTGGATTCAAGATAGCCTGACCCAAGTTGCACCCCTAATATCTTGTAATGACCTAAACTCTTTAATTAGGATTTTCACCTTTTAATTATTTATTTTTCTCTATTTTTTTAGTATTTAAATTCATGTGTTAGTTAAT
>JAUPMG010193390.1:0-10149 GCA_031762675.1 Pachysandra terminalis
AGGTCATAAAGAACTGTTTTCAATACATAAAAAGAAAATAATAAATAAAATTCATAAAATGATAAAAAAAAAAAAAATTACCTGTAGAAGCTAGTAGGTGGCAATTTCCTTCAGTTTGAGATCCTTGGCGAATCTTGACTTGAGAGATGGCAGCAGCAAATGAAGATTAAGTACTTTATTTTACTGATTTTTTTGCCAAACAGGGCCTTAAGGTTCAAGATTTCTGGTTTGGAGGTTTTTTGGATGGGTTTGGATTGGTTTGGTCAGATTTGGGTTCGTTTGGTTGGGTTTGATTCAAAAGGGTTTAGATTGGGTCGGTTTGGGTTTGATTGGGTTGGTTTGGGTTTAGTTGGGGTTTGGATTGGTTTGGTTCAAGTGGGTTTAGATTGGTTTGGTTCAAGGTGCTTTTGGTTTTGGCTGGGCTTTGGTTCGGTTTGGGTTAGGGGTTTGGTTCGGTTTGGTTCAAGGTGCTTTTGGTTTTGGTTGGGTGTGGGTTAGGGGTTTGGTTCGGTTTGGTTCAAGGTGCTTTTGGTTTTGATTGGGTGTTTGGTTCGGTTTGGGTTAGGGGTTTGGTTCGTTATTAGTCTAATTTGTTGGGGGTTTGTTATTGTTTTTTTTTTTTGGTTTTGTTTTCTACAGGAGAAAACGGAGAAGATGAAAAAGGGGAAGAGGGGAAGGGGAAAGGAAGGGAAAGAAGAGAAAGGAGAAGAAGAAAAGGGGGTGGAAGAAGAAGAAAGGAAGAGATGGTGTCTGTGCTGTGGTGAAAAATGGAGAGAGAGAGAGAGAGAGAGAGAGAGAGAGAGAGAGAGAGAATAGGGTGGTTGGGCGGTGGTAAAAAAAAATAGAGGGGGAGTGGAGGAGACGTCTGGCTGCAAATGCAACCGAGAGAGAGAGAGAGAGAGAGGAGGAGGAGGAGGAGGAGGAGGAGGAATTCGGGTTGCAGCCGGCAGGGGGTGTGGTAGTAGCAGGGGCAGCATCCGACGGATTTTGCAGGTGGTGGTGATGGTTGCCGGTTTTGCTGAACCGAGGGGAAAGAGAGAGGGTGGGAGCAGGGGTTGTGCGGCAATGGCAAGGGGTGATGTGCAGCAGGAGTAGAGGCTAAAGGGGTGTTGATAGGTGGAGCAATGGTGGTAGAGTTCGGTGGTTGCAGTGGTTGGTATTTGGTGAGGGCGTATGCCGGCAGCAGAAGGTGGTGATGGTGCTGGAAAAAAAACACAGGGGGTCGTGGGATGTGGCAAACAAGGGCTAGGCTTCTTTTCTCCTTCCTTTTTTTTTTCTTCTTTCTTGCATCCGGCATGTGTGTCTTTACATAAGAGAGGAGGGGAGGGAGAAAAGGAAGGGGAAGGAAGGAAGGAGAGGAAGGAAAGAAGAAGAAGGAAAGAGGGAGGGAAAGGAAAGAAGGGAAGAAAATAAAGAAGAAGAAGAAGAAGGAAAGAGGGAAAGAAGGAAAGAAAGAGGAGGGGGAGAGAAGAGAAGAAAGGAAAGAAGAAGAATGGGGAAAGAAGAAGAAGAAGGAAAGAAAGGGGAGGGGGGAGAGAGCACGTTGAAAGGAGAGGGGGAGAGAGCACCAACGTGCTCTCTCCAAAAATTTTTATTTATTTTTTGTTTCTTCCATTTTTTTGATTTATTTCTATTTTTTTATTCTTTGTTTTTTTGTTGATAATTTTAAAATACCAAAAATGACCCTTTGACTATTGAACTCGGATTTTTACAAAATTACAGTCATTTCGAAAGTGTTTCGATGAGGGATCCAAATTTGATGTCGGAAGAGTATTTCGACCCTTAGATTTGACTGTTTGGTACGAAAGACCGGATTAGGGACAAAATTGTCATTTTTCTGACAAACTTCGAATTAGCCCAAGATTATACTCATTGGAGAGCATTTTGGCTAAGGAATTCAAATTTGAGGTTGAAAAATGGATTTAGGACCAAAATGAATCAGGTGGGGTCTACCAGGGGTATTTTGGTCATTTTCAAGAATCTTTGGGATTTTCAGGGATTTCTAAGGAATTTGAGTACATGGTAGAGATTAGATTCAGATGCTGATTTGGAGTTGCTGATTCTCAAGCCAAGCCTTCAAGGAGCTGCAAAAACAGGAAAAATGCACCTCAGTGCAAATTGGAGTGTCTACAAGTCTCCCAACTAGGATTCCTTCGTTACTGACCAAAGGGATCTTCTGCGAGAAACTTTGTCCGAAGTAAGAAGTAGGTGTAGCAGGATTCTTGCAAGAGCTAAAGTCTAACTAAGGATCACTGGGGATCAGAAACTAAACTAAATTGATGATCGCAGGGGATCATGGACTAAACTAAACTATGGCTATCTGAGTTGATTTGTTGTAGAGCTCTTCAATTGGTTTGGTGTGGAGAGGTTTTTTTTTGTCTCGGTCGATTCTCTTTTTTAGCTCATTATTGCAACCGTCTGACGGTTTGCACATAATGGGCGGTTATCATTTTCCCTTTGTTGACACATGGCCCACTCTGCTATTTTCGGTTGGCAACACGTTCTAGTCTTGGAGATGAGTCGGACTTGAGCTGGTCTTATGGGCCTGCGCTTTTCTGTTGGGCCTATGCCCATTTAGTTCCTCATGCTTTCAGTGCGTGCGGTTTAATGGCACGTGGAGCCGGGTCGGTCTTAAGTGGCCTGGTTCGGCCTAAACATTTGCCCCCTTTCTCTTGTCTTTTCAAAAGCTTGTTTTTGAACTGACAAGAGAAAATCCTACTTACTTTTCCTTGGAAAACGGCGATCATCATTGCCGTCTTTTCATATATTTTTTTTCTTCTAAATTTAAAAAGGAAACTTTCTCTTCTTTATCCGTTTCCCGCTTTTTCTCCTCTCTTCGTTTTTGTTGCTTTGCTTATCTGTATATTCATGGCGTCCAGCATCCCTTCCGAATCTGCTGTCTTTAGCTTGGCTGATCAGCGCATCACTTTCCCTAATGCAAACTCGCTGGCTATTGGGCCCTCTTTTGCCAAGATAACTCCCCCATTGGTCTCGGCCTTACAACCTTCTTTCCCGAAATGTTTTGTTGAAAACTTTCTTGCTGATGCTTCCTTTCTTGATTGGCAAGCGTGGACTGCCGGCCGCTCCCTGAGATCCTGGCCGAAGGCTAATGCAGAGTGGGTGTCTTGGATCGATCGTCTGACCCCCTTCTTCGCCCCTCTCTGGAAATCCGTAGGTATCTTCGAACTCCTCCAATACTCACGATTTGAGCTTTCTATGTCTCATTCTATGCTTGCGGCTTTAGCCTGCTTTTGGTCTCGTTCCACCAATTGTTTTCACCTTCCTTGTGGTCCCATGGGCCCAATCATTCTTGACATCTGTGCACTTATTGGTCTGCCTCCGATCGGAGAATTGGTCGATGGCAACCTTCCTTCCTCTAATCTTCCTTTTGATAATTCCAACGCCAGGGTTGCGTATGACACCTTTATGTCTTGAGAGAAGAAGAAATCTTCTACTCCTGATGTTCAGGAGCATTGTTCTTTTTTGCTAATGTTCCTCTGTCGAAGTCTGTGCGTTGCTTCCGGTCAGTTGACCAAAGAATATACTAGAGTTGCTCTTGCTTTGGCTTGCGGCTGAGAGCTTGCCCTAGCCCCTTTTTTATCTTTCCCAGCTTTATCGTGGTGTGTTCAGTCTTGCCAGTAGAAACCTTGCCTATGTTGGCGGTCCCCTGTGGATTCTTCAGTTCTGGGGCTGGGAATATTTCCCAGCATTCTTTGCTCAGTCGGCCATGTCTCCAGTTCCTAATTTCCATTTCTGTGGCCAACATTGGTTGAACTTTAGTATTTTTCCACGTTCCTTTGCGGAATGCTTCAAATTCTTTTTTACTCTCCCTTTTGATCGTTCGGGTATACTCTTTTTTCCTTTTCCGGTTGAGTTCGGCCAGTCCGAATTCCTCAACCTCTCTCTATTTGAAGATTCTGATGATCCTGCGGCCGTTCCTAGACGGAACTCCATCTAGGCTTCCTACTTAATCTAGCGAGACCTCCATTTCAGATCTCTGGACGAGGGAACTTCTGACTGAAATCAGAAGTGTGTGGTGGAGATTTATCTCCCCAACTTGCTGTCTCGGCAGCTTGGATTTGCACAAGTCATCCCTGCTCCCGCCCTTGTCTCTTTTAAGTGTCCACTGTATCTTAGGACCGTGATTTCTCAGGCCGATGATATTCATTGTGTCAACCAGCTTTTTGAGAATTCGGCCGTCGGGTTTTCCATCTCCCGTTGTCCTAACAGCCCTGTTTCTTCCCCAGCTTTTCGCAGTTGGTGGATTAATTATTTTCGTTCTACTTTTGCTTCCAACTTATCTGTATATATCTCTCGTTTGAGTGCGCTGGCCGAGTTGGCTCCTCCCGTTCCAATCGAGACTCCTTTGGCCGCCAAGAAGACCAGCCCCAAGAGGATG
Source organism: Pachysandra terminalis (assembly GCA_031762675.1). Classification (NCBI taxonomy): domain Eukaryota; kingdom Viridiplantae; phylum Streptophyta; class Magnoliopsida; order Buxales; family Buxaceae; genus Pachysandra; species Pachysandra terminalis. Next base: position 4,400 of record JAUPMG010193390.1, read on the forward strand.
GGCAAAGCTCTTGTTAAAGCTTCTTTTGATCACCCCAAGAAAGTCAAATCAGGTAACTTTTCCTCTATGAAATCTGTGATTCTTTTCGAGAAGTATTACGGGTTCAAATGGAACCCGTTGGACTCTCCCGAGATCCTTAAGGAAAAAATGGCCAGTGCATTAGCTGGAAAAAATGGCTGCTCATGATGAGCAATGTTTACAGTCTTGAATCTCGGCCAGATCCCACCTTTCTGGGGTTTTTTAGTCAGATATGTCCCATTACTTTCCACCATTACCCGATCCTTCGCCGATTCCTGATTCAGCTCTTGGACTGGCCGAACCCCTCTTCCCTCTTGTTGATCGGCCGGACCCAATTAGTTTTAGTGGGCTGTTCACAGCTGGTTCCCAGACTACTAGTGTGACTTTAGCCTTGCTGCCGGCCGGAGCCACAATTGGTATTCTGACTTCTCCTTTATCAGTTCTTTTTTTTTTTTTTCATTTGTATTTCTAACTAGGTGTACCTTTCTTCATTCTTTTAAGCTAAAGCTCTGCCTTTTCCCGTGGAGGGATTTCCAGTTGAAGAGGAAGTGGCAAAAGAAGATACTTCATTATCTCTCCGTCTGGTCAAGAGAAAGCAGAAAAAAAGTTGAAGCCGAGGCCGACACGGGAGTTTGCCCGTCACTCTGAGAAAGGCCTTCATACACAGGAGCTTGGCTCCCTTATTGACCTTTCGGATGAAGATGTTGTTGTGCGGGCTCCTGTTGAAAAAAGGCAGCCTGAAACGCCTTTAGTTCCTTGTTCAGCCAAGTGGTTAAAGGAACGGGCAGGAAGGTCACCTCTGCACAGGGGCGAGGGCTCTGGAGAGGTTGATACATAAGTATCGAGCGACTCTTCTAAGAAGACTCAAACAGTCATTGGTGAAGCATCTGATGATAATGGTAGTACCGGCCCTTTACCTCCCCTTCTATAGTCTATTGCCGATCCTTCTCCTGCCAAAAGTCCTGACTCCAGTTTTCCTGTGCTTCCAACCAATTTCGCTGATTATCTCAAATCAGAAGACAATTTGCTGGCCGATTCGACTTCTTTGCCTCTTACCTCTCCTGCTATTGAGTTGTCCATGTCTTCAGCCTTGGAAATGGCCAAATTAGATCTCCAAAAACTATTCTCTTTAAGTTTGTCTGAGTTCAGTGATGACAAATCGCTTTTCGCCTTTCATGATTGTTTGAATTTGCTTCGGTCATCCAATCTAGTTGACTCTTCGATCATTTCAACCTTGGCGGAGGTGCCAACTTGGGTGATGGGTTTTCGCTCGGCCCAATCTTAGGAGGATGAAGCAAATTCTTTTTTGAGCAACTTGTCTTCCAAGATCAATGAAATATCACTCTTGAGGAGCTCATTTGGAGGAAAGACTGAAGAGCTGGAGGCCACCAAGCATGAAGTCGCCTAAGCCCACAGCCGTTTGGAAGAGATCGAGATGGAGCAGAAGAGGCTGGATGAAGAAAAGGCTGGACTTCTCGTTGCTGTGGCGACCACCAAGGGCACCCAACGGGCCATTGCTTTGGCTCAAAAGGAGATTGCAGATGTGTCGCCGAAGAAGGTGGAGGCGATGCGGGTGATAAAAAAGAAGGAGAGTGAATGTGCGAGTAAAAAACAACATGCTGCAGAACTGGCCGCGGCCTTGACAGCCAAATTTGATTCTCTAAAAAACTTGTCTTTTTAAACCAACTTATGGTTTTTGACCGATTGGTTGAGCCGTTTGAACTTTGATAATACTTTTGGATGTTGATCGGTCGTATGTTTGAACGGCCACTTTTTTTATTTAATTTTCTCTTGACTCCCACATCGTTGGGTAGTACTTTTTTAAGTATCGGCCATTTATAGGTCTTCCTTCTATTGCTTCTTTTTCATCCTGTATAGTGCATGCACCTCCTTTTAGTACCCTTTGGATTCGACATGTGCCTTCCCAAGTGGGCGACCACTTCCCATATATATGGTCATTACGGCCGACTGGCAATATGGTTTTCCAAACCAAGTCGTCCTCGGCAAAGGACTTGCCTTTGAATTTCTGTTATATGACCTTGCCACAATTCTCCTCTGAGGCAGTAGTTCTTCGAATGCCCTAAGCCTTGATTCATTTAGGTCTTCCAAGCCAATTATCATGGCTACCATATATTCTTCCGGTGGCATCTGGTGCTGCATTATTGTTCTCATTGAAGGAACCATGATTTCCAAGGGTATGACGACATCGTGGCCGAAATTTGTCAAGGCAAAAGGAGTATTCCCTATCCCTGATTTAAAGGTAGTGCGATAATCCCATAAGGCTTCTGACAAGGTTTTGTGCCAAGATCTCGGCCTGTCATCTACCATTTTGCGCACAATGTTCTTCAAAACCTTGTTAGAAGACTAGGCCTGGCCGTTTGCTTGGGCATAATTGGGGGTTTAGTTGATGATCTTGATTCCGCACTCTTCTGAGAACTTAGTCACCTGCCCCCAATGAAAATGGAACCTTGGTCGACCTTTATAGTTTTTGGGATTCCAAATCGATGAATAATCTGTTCTTGGATGAAAACAATAATATCCGATTGTTCCACGCTTTTCATTGGTTTAGCTTCCGCCCATTTAATAAAATAATCGGTGGCTACTGTTATAAAACCGTGGGATCTTGATGACGGAGGGAATATCTTGCCTATGAGATCCATGGTCCACCCTCTAAACGACAATGGTTTGACTATCATGCGTAAGTTTATGGCTGGTGCTCTTTGAATAGGGTCATGTTTTTGGCATTTTTCACACCCTTTGGCATATCTGAGGCAATCTTTTAAGATTGTGGGCCAATAATGCCCATGCCTTCTTATTAACTATCTCATTTTAATGCAGCCTGGTGAGCCACACATATCCCTTCATGTACTTCTGCTATACTTAACATGGCCTCATGCGGGATCAGGCACCTTAAGAGCATCCCGTCTGGACTTTTTCTATACCATTCACCGGCCATCATCAGATACTTATTTTATGTGATTTTCAGTCTTTTGTCACTCCTGAGGTTAGGCGTCCTTAAGTACTCCATGAGTGGGGTGCGCCAATCTTCAGGTTGTGCCTCAATTGCCATGATTTCTACTCTATTCTCCATCTGATTGATGGCAAGGATCTTTTCTGGACCGAAATAGTCCTTTCATTGGTCCCTCCCAATATTTTTAGTCCTGATGCTATTTGGGCCATTTCGTTAGCCTCCTCATTATGCTCTCGTGGGCAATGAGATTGTATCACATCATCAAATTCTTCCATTAGTTGGCAGGCGACGACGTACAATGGCATAAGCTGCCAACTCAAGCATTTGTACTTGCCCCCTAGCTAGTTGATTACCAGTTGTGAGTCTCCTCTGATTAAAACCTCCTTTGCGCCCATCTATAATAACATTTCCATTTCTATTGTTAGGGCTTCATACTCGGCCTGGTTATTTGTGCAGGAAAATTTCAATTGGAAGGCATGTTATTGTTTATCTCCCTCAGGGGGTATGATGATTATACCTGCCCCGCTGACCGTGTCTGTTCTTGACCCATCAAAAATCAACGTCCATGGCAGAAGTCCTTCCATGTTTGATTTGTATATCACGTTGGATCCCACAGTAGGGTCTCCAGACAGGTGATCGGCAAGGAAATTTACTATTACTTGGCCTTTGACTGCTTTCTGAGGGATGTATACGAACGTAAATTCTGACAATGCCAAGATCCATTTACCTATTCTCCCTCTCAAATATGGTTTGCTCAGCATATACTTGATCACGTCTGTTGGGGAAATCACTAACATTGTGGAAGTTATTAAGTAATGCCTCAATTTTATGGCCGTGTAATATAATGTCAGGTACAACCTTTCGATGGCCGTGTACCTCTACTCAACGGGTAGCAAAAATCGGCTTAAATAGTAGAACGCCTACTCATGTCTTTGGTCATTCTCTTGTGCTAGGAGAATTCCAATGGAATTTTCGGTCGCTGATATGTACAATAGTTTTAACGGTCTTCCTTTCTTTGGGGGAATCAGTACTGGTGGATTCACCAAATACTCCTTGATGGCATCAAAAGCCTTTTGGTGTTGTTCCTCCCACTTGTACTCCTCTTCTTCTTTCAACCGCAATAAAGGGGGAAAAGATATCAATTTCCCGACCGAGTTAGAGATGAATATCCTGAGGAAGTTGATTTGGTCGAGAAATCTTTGCAGTTGTTTCTTGTTAGCGGGCGGTCTTGCGTCTATTATGGCTGTCATTTTGTTTTCGTCTATCTCTATCCCCCTTTGGTGTACCAAGAATCCTAAACAATTTCCTGTAGATACGCCGAATGCGCATTTAAAAGGATTCATCTTCAGTTTGTGCTTCCTCATTCTTTCAAATGAGGTTCTCAAGTGGTTGAGATGTTTTGTTACCTCTACTGATTTTACCACTATATCATCTATATATACTTTCATGTTTTTGCCTATCATGTCATGGAAAATACTATTCATTGCCCTTTGATACGTGGCTCTGACATTCTTTAAACCGAATGGCATTACTACCCAGCAGTATAAGCCTGTTGCCCCCGGCCCATGAAACGTGGTTTTCTCGACATCTTCGGCTGCTATGTTGATTTGATTGTAGCTGGAATTACCATTCATAAAAGATAGAATTTGGTGCCTGACCACTCTATTAATTAGTAAATCGGCCATTGGCATTGGATATTCATCTTTAGGAGTCGCTAAGTTGAGATTCCTAAAGTTAATATATATCCTAATCTTGCCATTCTTTTTCATGACCGGTACCACATTCGACACCCATTCCGCATAACGGATCGGCCGGATGAAGCCTGCTTTCAGTAATCTCTCAATTTCTTCTTTTATCTTTCAGTTACCTCGGATGTCATCCTTCTGATTGGCTGTTTATGCGGCTTATAACCTATTTTTAAAGGTAATCAATGTTCAACCAATTTTCATTCTAAACCATGCAATTCATGGTAGTTCCAAGCAAAACAATCTTGGAATTCAGACAATAACTCTATTAACTGATATTTACATTGCTCAGGGAGCAAGCTACTTACATAAACCGGCCGATGGTCGGCTTCACTTCCTAACTCTACTTCCGTCAAAGGGTCTTGTACTTCGGCCTTTACGTCGTTCATTTTTCCAAGGGCTGGTTCAATGTCTGCATGGATAACCCCTCATCATTTAGATCATTTTCCGCGATACATTCGGTCGATGCGACCAAAACTTCTTTGTCTAGCTGCCTTTCTGGCATATAGGTTTTCAGCCGTAACATGGTGGCCCTGGCTATGGCCGACCCCTCTTTCTTTCTTTCCTTACTCATCATGGTACCTCTTCAATCTTGTAGTCCCAGATTGGCCAAATAAAATTGAACCTCGGCTTAAACCCTCAGCAATCCCCTGCGGAGTCGCCAGCTGTAATCGCTCCCGGGTCGGGTGGACCCTAAGTTGATCGGTTTAAAATGGAGTCGCCACCATCCATGGGCCAGGGTGTGAATGGTCAACCGAGTTTTATCAATTAATTATAAATAGTCCAAAAATGTGGGTTCAGGGTGGTCTAACCAGTTTCTAGGTAAGGGGGTTTATTTGAGATAACGGGAAGGTGTTAGGCACCCGTTTTCTCCCGGTTTAACCGGTTACCTGGTTCAAAGGTTATTTGGCCAATTATTAAAATCTACAAAATAAGTTAAAAAAAATCCAAAAATACCTAAATATATTTTAAAATGATAACAACAATATCTTTACTACAAGTCTACTCAAATACAA
>JAUPMG010193421.1:0-23760 GCA_031762675.1 Pachysandra terminalis
TCAGAGAAAGTTGACACCTACAGCTATGGTGTAGTTGTCCTTGAAATCATTAGTGGTCGAAAGAGCAATGACATAAAGCTTGAACCAGTAACTCAGTATCTTCTTGAATGGGTAATTTTCTTGAAACCATTAACCTATATTTCTTTGTCACTGTCATTGTATCTCTTTAGGAAGCTAATAACTTAACCACCTGTTCCATTCAATTTTGTGTTATTCTATTTTGTTAAGAGTCTACCGCTGCTAGGTCCATTACTAATAGGAGAAGTTACAAATTTAGCGTGACCCTACCAATGAAGTCAATCTTTTTTTTTAAGACAGGTAAGAGTTACAATCTTTGGTAGCAATGCCCACAGGCTTCCTTAGCTAGAATATGTACTGATTCATTAGGTAACAACACACTATCCAGCCTAATTAGATCATCAAAAGTATGACTATATCCCGCAAGGAGATCAGCAGCATAGTTAATTTCTCTGCGAACATGATACACATTACAAGCATGGAAATCCTTGATCATCTTCTTGATTTGGAAAATCTGTTCTCTATCAGCCAGGGTAAGTCCTCTTCAGTTGTTTTGGTGATGAAATGCACTACACTCGAAGAATCAGATGCAACACACACCTTAAGGAGGCCAGCATCAGGTGCCAACTTCAAACCAGCTGAATTGCTTCCAGCTCATGCCAAATCACATTGATCGGCCTCCTAGCCAATGCAAACCCTATAATGAAGTCTCGTATATGGGTTCTGATAAGGCCACCAAATCCACCCTTAGAATGAGACATGGATCCATCACAGTTAAGCAGGTGATGGCCTTCAATTGGAGGAACCCAATTGAGGGCAAACCTCCCTGTTTCTGTAGTTACACCCCAATGAAGTCAACTTTAGTAACAGATATAAGAGATGATGGTGGATTCACAATCCAGTATCAAGAAAAGTTATCAAGGGATGATTAGCTAGATGATCAGCAGCTTAATCTCTTATTACATGCATAGATGTTGGAAGTACTTGAAATTTAATTTGGACTTGATGGGTACTCGAGTCAGTCTAAACCAGTATTTGGACCTTTCTTGGGTTTATAGTTTTATGATTGCTCTGAGTTAGCATTCAGCAGAGTACACTTGGTGATCAATCCAATGGTTCTATTTTTTCATTACTTAGAGTTGCAGGTTCATGCAAAGTCTAACTTAGCAACTAGAAAAGCTTTACAGATTTGTTTACTCAATGAAGTTTCATAAGTAGAGGCAATGTAAGATAGCAATTTGGTAAACCATTGTGGTTTATGAATGGCATAAGCAGGAATGTATTGCCCTTATGAAAGGGTTCATTTGCTTCCACAAGGGGCCTGTCTTAGCCAGAAAATAATTTAGATCCTTTTTTATGGATTCTTTCAGTTACTAGCACTGGAATGCAATAGAAAGATCATTAAAGTCGTCTGACCTAACTTTCAGTGTAGAGAATCTTCTCTCTTTATACCTTCATGCGGTGGTTCCATTCATTATGTAAAGCTTATTTTCAACCTATGACATTGCTTATTGCCCTTGATGTGAGTAGAGATAGCAACGGGGAAGGTTAAATGGGTATCCCTCCTTCCTATTGGATCCATTTAGTAAGCCAAAATCGGATTCAGATCAATCAATTTCGGACTTGGTACAAACTGCTCCAATCTGACGTTGTTTACCATTCAAGTATATGTTACTGTACATTGGAGTTAGATATGCCCCTACCAATCCAATTGGATTAGGAGCAAGTTTGGTATAGGGTGGAATCATATAAGGACGAGTAAGGGTTTGCCAAAACCCGACCTGTTGCCATCCCTAATTTATGTGAATCTGCAAAGGAGCTTAGGATTTAGACGGACTAACCCTGTTAGTGCAACCAAACCCTTTCCAAAGTGAATTATGGTGTTAAGTATCGGCCGATCCTGAGTCAGATCGGCCGATACAACTCGGGATCAGCTCGGGGCGATCACGATCCCAAAAATTGCTAAAGTTCTCTGACTTGGTCCGAAACTGAGTCAGATCGGACGATCCAATATGGATCATCTAACACCCCTCAAAATTTTTATGAATTTTATTAAAAAAAAATCGGGTCATGTTTGGATCAGCCGATCCCAAGTTGGATCAACGATCCAACTCGGTATTAGACCAGGAAGATCCCCGATCCGATACCGAGTTTAAACACTATGAATTGAATTGAATTTGATGTTTCTCTCCTGCTGTACTCTTTTTGGTTGATTTGCTTACATTTGTATATATCTTATTGCTAAAATTCCATGGTTGAACAGGCGTGGAATCTGTATGAGGAAGACAGGTTGAAGGAGATGGTGGATGAAAACTTAGACTTTAACGAGTACAAATGGGAGGACGTGAAGAACGTTATAGAGATTGCTCTTATGTGCACCCAGTCTACAGTTTCTTTAAGGCCTACAATGTCTGAAGTTGTTGTTCTGTTGTTAAGCAAGGGCTTATTATTAGACCGTAGACCGACCAGACCTACCTTCATTGATGCCAATAAAAGGGTTCGTGGTGACACATCCACCTCTACTGGGTCGCTAACATCTAATGCCACGGCCTCCTTTACGCAGGCCTCAGGTCGTTAGCATATCTGCTCTCCAAATCTTAGAAGCCTCTGGACTTTGCTTGGTGCTTGGTGCTTGGTGCTTGGCTGTGCTACTCTGATTCAGATTTGGGAGGCTAAGACAATGGATTATGGAGATTTACCACACTAGAGCCATGACAATGAGTTGTCCAAGTATCATTCAATCTAGCTTAGCTAGATTGTTAAACATAATGCATGAAAATTTATGTATGTAATATATTTCTTCAAACTGATTAGAAATGAAAGCTAGGTAGAGGCTGATTTGTAGTGTAGTGTTGGCTTGAATAAATTTTTAATTTTCTTTATTTGTATTTATTTATTATTATTATTTGTAATATTTCAAAATCACGATTTTAACAAAATGTAGGCATCTTAATTAATGCTTTTTGATGATGTTTGGAGCCTCCCATGAATACAAAGTCTAATATAATCATTATTATTTAGAATAAACTACACACAAACTCTCTTTCTCTTTTCGTTCGTTCGTGGGGATCTCTGATGAACATGGTTTGATCATACTTACAAAAGGTCATTAATGTCTCAAATCCCGCTTTTATGCCAACTTAGGATATGACTCAAGGCAGCTACGTCACCTCATTGTGCAAACACAAACACGACATTCTTTCCAAAAATGACCATCAACAGTAACTTCTACAAAAGTTTGTTTCACTTTCTATATATTAATTTCTCCCCATAGATAAACGTGACACAAATCCCGAAGCAATTGCAATCTTGTCGAAATTTTTTCCAAAAATGATCATTTTTACTTGCATTATTAATTTCCTTTAAAAAAATTCAATTTTATTTTTTAATATGAAGAGAAATGCACTAATCACATTCTTCATGCACGCAGTACGATCCAAGGTGCAGACGATCAGGGCACGAGAAAACGCGACAGATTTTAGCAGGAAGAGTATCGGCAAAGGAAACCAGAAGATGAACATTTTACAAGAGGAAACTTCCGCCTTATTGCTTTCCTTATGAATTTGGTTCTCTCTCGTCTCGTCACAAACGACCTTCACCCTCTCTTACAACCCTCTCCAACGACGTTCTTCTCCGGCAATACCATCTCGACTCCGGTGAGCTCTCTCTCTCTCTCTCTCTCTCTCTCTCTCTCGTCGAGAACATATTCGTCCTACATTCTGATACGATAAGTGAAATCCATGTGAGGTGTATTAATTTATTAGATGTGATACTTGGTGTGCTTTGTTTGTTCAAACCATAATGTGACTGTTTTTTTATCTTATTTTATAGTATTTTGTTATATTACATGATTATTATTTCTGAAACTTGAATCCATAGAGTCAACCTAAATCACAGAGAAATTATCGATCGTATTAACTGTTCTATGTGATTCTATTGCATGTTACAATATATTTTGTTTTATGGTATGAAATTGAATGAATATGATAACAATTAGTGATGTTATATATATATATATATATATATATATATATATATAGCTATGTCACCCTTTATTTATTTATCAATGGTTATTTGATGAGTTAGTTACATAATACTTATGATATAGTTTTGTTTTATTTTTAATATAAGTTTTATTATATGGAATTCTTTATATCAACCAAACACTGGAATTGCAAATAGCAGTGAAATCGAAGTTTCAGATTTTCAATTCCTTATTGTAATCAAAATAGAGAATTCCGATTCAGATAATTCAAAATCTTCAGAATTACAATTCTGTAGCTTAATTCTAATTCTCTGTGTCGAATACAGCCTTAGTGTTCTAACATTCATGGCGGTGAAAGAATGTTCGCACCCAAGAAGCTTTGGAGGGATGTGCACAGGATGTGGGCTAGTGATGGAAGATAGCTCTGGAGTTGCATTGGGATATATACACAAGGTGATACCTTATTTAAAAAATATATATATATTTTTTGCTTGGTCTATATTGGGTTAAATTGGAATCTATCATTTGTGGAAATTTATATGTGATTGCAGGGTCTCAAGCTTCAGAATGAAGAGAGGGATCGATTATGTAAGGTAGAACTAAAGAACTTGGGCGTCATAAAAAGCTATATTTGGTTCTTGATTTAGATCACACATTGCTTAATTCAACTCGGTTTAAAGAAATGACACCTGGAGAGGAGTATTTGAAGAGCCAAACAGATTCTTTGGAAGGTACGGACATGTTTTCAAATTTATGTGCTTCTGCATTGGAAATGTGGCTAGAGTTTGTAGCTTGATGACTTTGTAATCTTTATGTTTGTGCAAAATTTTATCCTGATTGTGGATTATGCAAGATGTGAAATATAAGCAGCCACCTTAAATAAAACACCCAACATAAAGTTTTGTGTGGCTCACCAACAAACATTGCTATGTCCACATGAGACAATGGTAAAACAAACTTCCATTATAATGAAGATTACAGCTGAAAAGGTGTTCCCCAAAATCAGAAACAAGAGAATAACACTTGAACCTAGAGAGTACAACCTAGACGAAGAGAAACAAAAACACTCTAAATGCAAGAGCAAACTGGATTGTACTCTAACCCCAAGAACGCAACCTAAACATAGAGCAATAGTATACTCCCCAAAAAACTTCTTACAGTGAAGACATCTCCTTAAAGAAGAACCCCTATATCTCCATCATGGAGAACTTTCCCTAGGAGAGTACCCTTCTCCTCTCTTCTCTATCTAAAAGCCTAGGCTTAAGAACCCTTTTATAGAATCCCTAAAGTTATATACCCATTATGAAACCCTAAACAATTCCAATTCAGAAACCAGTCCTAATAAAAATGCAATTGATGGACCTTAAATAATTTGAGACAAAACCCACCCAACACTTTTTAGTGGCTTTGTTCCTACGTTTAATTCGTCGAAATATGTATATAAATTTGATTTTTTGGAGCTAAACATTCTTTAGTGATTAGAAAGCATATGAAACAGAGAAATTCAAGGACATTTTCAAAAGCATTACGCATGATCAGATCTAGTGACTAAGAACCTTAATGACTAGACCATAGATTTTGTTTAGGCAGGGATATATTGCACCATCCAGAAAAATGCAATAAAATCGAATGGCTAGAATCAGTTGATCTAGCTGATTTTTGGTAAAATTGATCTCGTGAGTCCAACCATTAGATGTTTTTCCTTGATCTCTTCCTCAACGGTCATGTTCACAATATCATGTTTATTCTCAAATTCAAGGGTAAATATTTAAGGGTAATAGTCCAAATCATATGTTAAAAATTACAAATATTGCTTAAATTATAGATCGGCAGTTAGAATAATACATTAATTGTTAAGATTGACAAATTAGACTAGCGTTACAGAAAAAAGACTAACATCAATGGTTAAAATCTTTTATTGATGGTTCAAAGCTTAAGATTAATTTGAGTTAACTTTACAAAGTCTATTATAAACACATCCAAAAGCATAGACGATCAAATTTGCCTACCTAGGTTAGATTAACATAAAATAGACCTTTATGAAGGGTTAAAATCATAATAACATGTATCAAAGATCATAACTTATATGTTATTAGTGGTTACATTCGTTGAGTTATATTCATCAATTTTGTAGCTTATTTTTGTATTTAGAGATGTTGTAGTAAAACTTTCCTTGTGCATTTGTGCATACCGGTTTTTTCCCACATTGTTTTTGTACCATATAAGTGGCTGTATAGCGTGTAAGATATGTTATTCATCATTTTTCTTTGAATTTATATTTTGCATTTAATTTCTTTTTGTTTAAAGTTTCCATGAGTTTCCTTGTGTTCCTCTTATGATTTCTCTAAGCATATTGATGTTTTTTTCATGATGTATCCGCTTTTGTTAAATCGTGAATAGTTTCTGGGAAAGTTTCTTATGAGTATCATCTGGTCTCTGCATTCTAAGGAGGGATCTATAAAACAATTTTCATTTTGATGAATGTCTGCATGTTTGTATTAACTTTCCATCCTTGATTATTGGTATGTAGTGATAGAGGATATTTGTGTCAAATCCCTTGCCCTTTTGTTTTACAGTTTAATTGTCATCATCAATTGTTTCTTTAGTTCACTTGATGCATCTTCATCCATGTCTCTTTGATTTGAAATACGTTATGAATCTATGTCATACAAGAATTGAAACTTTCAAAATTGTAGACGTTTCAAAAGGCAACCTATTGAGATTGGACTCTGTGCACATGTTGAAGCTGAGGCCTTTTGTCCACACCTTTCTAAAAGAAGCTAGTCAAATGTTCGAGATGTACATATATACAATGGCAGGACAATCCTATGCAACGGAAATAGCACAGTTGCTTGACCATGGAGGAGTGTACTTCAGTTCCAGAGTAATTTCACGAGCTGATTGCACTGAAATACGTCAGAAAGGTCTTGATGTGGTTTTGGTACCAGAAAGTGCCACTGTAATCCTTGATGATACCAAAAAGGTAGGTACAGTTGCAAAGCTTATGTTTTTTTTTTTTGTTAAATGTAGAAGTTATTGATGGGGTTTCCATGGCTAGTAACTGAGAGAAATGATTTTTAAATTTAGGTGGGAATTGAGGAAGATGATAAGAATTTTTTTAACAGAATTTCTTGTTTTCATAAGTTTTTGACATGAGGTCCAGTTTCTAACTATGCGCTTCACTTTGATAATGTTGCTTGACCATTTTATGGCCCTTGCTTTTATACACAAACTTGTCTTTAAGATGATATATAAGGTTCTCTAACTGCTTATTAGTATTTAACATAAAATTTAATGTTTTCTTATTTTAATTATTCAATTCAATGTATAATAAAATTGTATTAAGAAAATAAAATAATATGAATTGCATAAAAGCCCACCATGCTAGCAAATGAAAAAATTAGAAAACATCAAAGAGGCAAAAACAAGGCTGGTAGAAACCAAAGGAAAGAGTTTAAGGGATACCATCATCCACCAATAGCTCTCTTGGCAGCCTACTTGAAGAAATGGACTCCCTCTTGACACCCCTTTTGACTAGCTTATCCTCTAACTCGTTAGCTGATCTTGGCACGTGGAAGAATGAGATATTCAGCTTATTAGTTAAGGACTGAACCAATATGACAAAGTGAATAAGCTTTCACGAGCAGTCTTAAGACTTCAATAACCAAGAAACATTGTAGATGAATCTCTATCCACCTCTCCCTCAAACCCTCCACTAGGCACATATCTCTGCTTTGACGGCATTCCCTCCCCAATAGGGCTAAGGAAGCATGAACGTTATTCTCCAGTTATCTTAGGATATGCTGGTAATGCTTGAAGGTCCAAGTTTCCAATAGAACGCCATTGAAGGTAAGCTCAACAAATCTCTCCCTAGGGGGATTCCAAGCTGACAAATGTTTCTCAAGCATTGGATATGAGAAGGCAATCATCATATACTCTTTTGAAACCTTTAGCATGATATCCCTCTGAAATGTGAAAAGGTGCAGACGCATAAAGCTTCAATGACATTGCCGACTATGAAGGGAGCAGGTTTTCCCTTTTGTGTGCTCAAATATCCCGCTATTATTCTCTTCCAACAGATCCACAGAAGGACATGACATAGAGACTCGTACATCAGTTTTCCCTAGCCCAAGAGACCTTCATCAATCAAGCAAATGGCAACTACTAGCCAGAATAACCTAGCCCATTTCGATTATTCTAAGTGGCTCCAGTTCTCTCTAGACATCACATATTGCAGGAAAGGTTGGTGTATTGATTCTTCATGACACAAGCACAGGATGCAAAGTTTTATTCTCTCTCTTTCCCTCCCCCTGTTCTTCGATTCACCTTTTTTTGCTTTGGATCATCATTGGTATGTTGTTGGGAGATCGAATGTCCTAACAAAGGGGTTGTTGGGTTGTTGGTTATGCTTTTTACTAAGCTAAGGTAAGGTGCAGAGTATAGTAACAACATGGCCACTATAAATGATATGACGGTCTGGTATGAAAGGTAATAAAAGTGGATGCATGTGGTAGTAGTGTCATGGTTTGTCAGGATGATAAAATAGAGGGCTATTCTGGAGTTCACAGATCTATGGGTCTAGTCAATAGTGATGGATTACTATTGGAGTGTGCAATTAATCAAGGGGCTGATTAAGGGATCTCTCGATCGAAGTTTGATGACAATTAGTGAGGAGGCAGGACCGATAATTGAACCTCTTGCTTTCATTTTCCAAATTTCATTGTAATTGGAGATTAATTTGGGGGTTGAGGTGGAGCAACAAGTAGGAGCTGGCTTAGCTTTTGGGAAAGAATTGGAGGATAAGGTGTGTCATTTGACTGAAGATGGAGTATATCTAAGTTCTTTATAGTGGTTTGAAGATGATGCAAAAGCTCTCTTCATCACTACTGAGAATCAACATAAAAGAATTTCAATCTCAGTGGGAGAAAGTGTAGTGGGCTTCAAAATCTCACTAGGACACCAAACGAACCTATGGGCTATGGTTGATTCAGGAGGGAGAAGCATTTGTCGTAGAAAGGGTTGAGGAGTGAAAGTTGATACTAATGAAGATAAACATATCGTGGAATTTAAGGGGCCTGTTTAGGTAACAAAAAAGGAGATAACAAGGTTTGTTCTTTTGGATATCTGGGCTGATAAGGAGGTTTTTTTACCTTTCCAGCAGTTGGGGTGGTAGGGAACTTTGGTCAGTTGAAGGTAGAGGATGGTTAAGTTGATCCCTTATCTGGGCAATTCTCTATTTGTAGGTTCTTTAGATATTTGGAAGGTGGCAAGTCATGGTTGATATCAGGAGAATATATGCCCACTAGTAGTCATTATAACCATGTAATATGGGTGGAGCTTGAGAGGGAGAATAGAAGGTGAGTTTTGCCTTGGTGTCACTTTGAGCAATAGTACCCTTTTCATGATTGTTGGGACAGTATAAAATTGGAATCGTTGGGTTTCTCTTTCAAGAGTTCCACAGTGGAGGAGTCATCAATAAAATTGCCAATGCCACTTTTCTGGTTCTACTTCCAAACTTCAAGGAGACCAAGGAGGTGAAGGACTTTAGGTTAAACAATTTGGTTACAATAATAGCAAAGGTCTTAGCTAACCAGCTTAGAGTTCTGATTGGAGTTGTAGTGCCCCATCACCAGAGTGCTTTTATTCGTGATAGACAAATATTGGATAGAACTTTGATAGCAAATGAGTGTAGCGGTCGAGGAAGTCAAGGGTGGTGTGCAAGTTAGATCTTGAGAAGGCATATGGTAGAGTTGAATGAGAAATTCCTCAATTTTGTGCCAGTAAGGAAAGGTTTTAGAAGGAGGTAGCGTAGATGGAATAAGGAGTGTATTAGTAAAGTCTCTTTTTCCTTCATTCTTAAATGGTTGCATCAAGGGCCATCTGGTTTCCTCTAGAGGTCTTAGGCAAGGAGATCCTTCACCTCTCCTGTTCACGTTAGTTGGGATGTCTTGAGCTGCTTCTTTAGGAAAGTGGAGAACCTAGGGCTGATTAATGGTTTTAGAGTGGGTAGTGATTCTTTATCGATTTCCCACCTGCATTTCGCAGACGACACAATTCTATTTATAGAAGCGAAAGTGGTACTGTTTTTCTGGACTAAATCCATCATTAGGTTCTTTGAAATGGTATTGGGTCTAAAGGTGAATTTTGGAGAAATGTTTGGTGGCTGGCATTCATATGGAGGAGCAGTCCTTATAAGTCTGTGCTAGAGTTCTAGGGCGTAGGAGCAGTGAGTGGCCTCTCAGATATTTAGGCATGCCGCTGGTGGTTGCAAGGGCGGAGCCCCCGGGACAAAATTTTTGGGGGTCTAGGAGTATAATAGTAATTTCACCTCTATTATGTTTAGCCTTAATTACAGGGTAGTTATCATACTTTCGTGCCTGCTCTTTGTAGCACTTTTTTTCTGATCTTTGAGAATAGTAGAATCTGGGGTGCATCAGCTGATGTAGGCACAATTTACCGAACCACGTAAACTTGTGTCTTTGTGTGCTTGATTTCTTCTTCATCTCGTTTTTATATTTCTTTCTTAACAGATCTTATCTTGAAAATAGTGTAAAGCACATTGTTTTATTATCAGATTCTTACCTGTAAGACATGCTGATACATAATGTGTTTTGTTGTCTTCTGTTTTCCACTAAATATTAATATTAGGTACTCATGTTGAAGTACTGTTTTCTAGATTCATGATATTTGAATCTGTGAGCTAACAAAAAGAGCAATTCTTGATCTACTAGGTCATTCTCATATGCTATGCCTAAAGCTAAAGATGCTTGTTACTATTTCGTTAATGGTGTGGTACATTGCTATAGGTGTGGCAGAAGCATGTGGAAAACTTAATTGTAGTTTATAGATACCACTACTTTGCTTCGAGCTGTCGCCAGTTTGGCCTCAACTGTAAATCTCTGTCGGAGTTGAATCGTGATGAAGCTGTGTCCAATGGTGTTTTTGCAACCATTCTTAGGGTTCTTAAACAGGTTTACCAAATGTTCTTTGACCAGGTTAGTCACTGTTTGTTCACCATCAATTCAACTTGGTGTGGCATACTGTTAGTACACTTTCATCACTGATTGGTTAGTTTCTTGCAAGAACTTGGCACAGATCTTGCAGATAGAGATGTTCGACTGGTAAATTATCTTATGAAACATCTAATTAACTACTTGCGTCGTCTTTATCTGTGTTGGTTTGAGTAATTACTGTACCTACGTAGTATCTAGTTAACATAATTGGGTTGTGGTACCATTTACATTCATTCTGTATCTCTATGTTTTAATCCTATTAGTAGTTCTTCAGGAGGGAACTACTAATGAAGCATGTGCCTTTGTAGTTTCTCTCTCATATACTTTGCTTTTCAAAGTACTTATCAAGTGTTTGGGTGATTTTGTAGGTGTTGAAACGTATCCGGCAGGATGTTTTGAAAGGTTGCAATATAGTTTTTAGCCAGATGATCCCTACAAACTTCCGCGCTGCAGATCATCGATTGTGGAAGTTGGCCGAATCATTGGGAGCCATGTGTACAATGGAACTTCATCCATCAGCAACGCATGTGGTTTCCAAAGACACTGGGTCGATGGGGTCCAAGTGGGCATTGCAGAACAAGAAGCATCTAGTCCACCCCCAGTGGTTGCGCACATCAAATTGCTTCTGGCGTCGGCTACCTGAAACTGATTTTG
This sequence comes from Pachysandra terminalis, assembly GCA_031762675.1. Taxonomy (NCBI): domain Eukaryota; kingdom Viridiplantae; phylum Streptophyta; class Magnoliopsida; order Buxales; family Buxaceae; genus Pachysandra; species Pachysandra terminalis. Next base: position 11,671 of record JAUPMG010193421.1, read on the forward strand.
CACTCAACAAGTAGAAGAATTGTTGAGGATCATCATCGAACAAAAATAGCGGTAGATATGTTCATACCATTAAACTCTTCATTTATATTACATTTCATAAAATAAACAAATATTTCTTATTGTAAAAATCTAGGTTTTGGGAAAATTAACTAAGCATACAGGAGTCCCAACCAAAGGCCAATATGTAGACCTGAAAGAGCCCTAACTCCTAACCCAAGACCTAAAGATGACTGAAAACACAGAATAGCTTTTAAAATAATAATTAGAAATCCATTAAAATTCCTCACGAATTTGTTGAGGTAAATTTAGTACATCAATATTTTAAAAATCAATCTCAAGAAAATAAAACATCGAATAAATATAACAATTATTTTAAATTATTAAAGAACTTTTTAAAATTCACCACCATATAGAACACACCACGTATAATTTTGTTTGTTTCCTTCTTTCCAAGTCGTTTGGGACCTAAGGCTCCACATTACCACTTAAGTTCAGCATCGATCGACAAGATACCACTTGGGACAGTGATGAAGTTTTAAAGTGTTATCCATAAGACCTGCGTTCGACACCTATCGACAGTACTCAACAGTTCACCTCCAGATGAGGCTACAAACAAGTTCCACTTCGGTCTCGCTTAGCAGTCTCACTCCAAGGAAACCTGCAGCGTACCCAAGCCCCACATCAACAAGTACAAACTGAGCTGTCAGATTTGTGGCAAACCAAGCCATACTGTTCTTAGATGCTGGCATCGATTCAATCAAACCTATCAGTCTTAGGATATCCCACAAGCCCTTGCTACTTATTACACTTGCTACAGTCAAGATAATGCATGGTTCCCAGATACGGTACTAGAGCATTTGCACATATTATTGGTGATCCTGGTAAGCTCTAAAACATAATACATTATTTTGGTCCAGACAAGATTCTTGTTGGTAATGGAGTTGCTGTTAAAATTACTTGTGTTGGAAATGCCTCTCTAGATCTTGGCAACATCTGTCAATCAATGTACAACTGAACATCCATATATTTTTGAGTTCTCATGGGATGGATTTGTGATAAAGAACATGGAGATAAGGCAATGATAGCATCAGAAAATAGGAGTAGTGGTGATTTTTACAAGCTCTCTCCATTAATAAAAGAGGCTTATTTCTCTAATCGATTTAGAGCTGCAGCAGATGATGCGTGGCATCACAGGCTCAGTCGTTCTCAAAAGTCACTAGTTGATCATTTGAAGAAGCAAAAGTATATTGTAAGCACCTCATCCAATAAACGTATATATAACAGTTTCCAACTAGGCAAGGCCTGCCGGCTACCTTGCTTAGTTTCTGAGACTTTCTATGATGAATTTCTTGCAAAAATACACTGTGACTTATGGGATCCAACACCTATTACTTCCTTTCAAAAATTTAGATTTTATGTTATCTTTATTGATGAATGTACCACATTTACCTGGTATTTTCCATTAAAACATAAATCTGATTTTTCTTTATGTTTCATGAAGTTTTATAAATATGTGTACATTCAATTCAATTTGATAAAAAGTTGTAGGTCTTTCAGTCTGATAGGGAGGAGAATTTTCTAATCACCAATTTCTCAAGTTCTTAGTCGATAATGGTACATACATCATCAACTATCTTGCCCAAAAATACCAGAGCATAATGGTTTAGCTAAAAGAAAACATCAGAATGTCACCGAACTAGGATTAACAGTGATGATTCAAGGGTCTGTTCCCAAATAAGTTTTGTGTTGAAGCTTTTTGCTCGGCAATATGTCTTATTAATCGACTACCATCTCGTGTTTTTGATATGAAATCCCCCTTTGAGAAGCTATATGGACGTCTAACTGGCTATAGTTCTCTTCGGACTTTTGAAACTAAATGTTTTCTTTATCTTTGAGACTATTCCAAGAATACGTTCGATCCGAAGGCTCTACCATATGTTTTCTTGGGATACAGTCTCAACCACAATGGATATTGGCATCTCTACCCTCCAACAGGGCGAGTTTACATTTCTCGTCATGTAATTTTTTACGAATATGTGTTCCCCTTAAAAGACCCTGGATCGTTATTTGCCACTATTGCATCAACTAATGGCATCACAAGTGATCGTGATATTTGTGAATCCATTGATGTTGTACAAGAGACATATTCCTCAAATTCAACTTCATTTCCTCCCATATGAGATGCAGAATCTGCTATAGAAGATCAATCCCGCCTTATCTCAGTTGTTGATTCATCCAACTGCCACGAGCAAATTATTTCATACACTCCTTCATTGGAGTTTAACGTTGAGGCAACTCCACATGTTGACTCACGTAATGAGCCATCAACAATACATGCCAAGTCATACATGCAGTACTACATGGTTCACAACCTTCATCATCTACGATTACCTCTCAACATCACATGGTGACGCATCTGTGGGTATAGTCAAACCAAACTTAAAATATCTCCTCTTGACCAAGCATGCTCATACTGAACCAAAACCAATCAAATCTGCCTTGAAACATCCGAGTTGGCTTCTTGCTATGAAGGAAGAATTCCTGGCGTTACAGCAAAATTTTACATGGGATCTAGTCCCTCGTACAAATCCAATGAATGTGGTAGGTTGTAAGTGGGTATTCAAGACGAAGCTTAAGGCCGACGATTCTCTTGAACGACTAAAAGCCAGACTTGTTGCAAAGGGGTTCAGCCAGTTACTTGGGCTTGATTTCTATGAAAAATGTTCTTCTATTTTTTAACCAACAGTTTGTATTGTTCACATTTGCATTGGTACATCATTGGGACATTCAACAAATGGATGCCTAGAATGCATTCCTTCACGAAAGGCTCAATGAACCAGTTTATATGGATCAACCCCTGGTTTTTTAGACCCATAACAATTGAACCATGTATGCAAGCTCAAGCGTGCTCTTTATGGTCTCAAGCAAGCATTGCATGCTTAGTTTGACCACTTTAGTACATATCTTCTCTCATTGGGATTCTAATGCGGTACATCAGACTCTTCTCTATTTGTTCACCATGGTTCTCAAGTTACCATCTTGCTTATTCTCTATGTGGACGATATAATTCTTACAAGAGATAACACAACATATCTACACTAGTTTATTAAGCAACTTGGCCAGGAATTCGCTATAAAGGATTTGAGTTTCCTCCCTTACTTTCTAGGTGTTGCAGTTCAACAATTTTCCAGTAGCCTTCTTCTCAATCAAACAAAGTATGCTTATGAACTTCTTGATCGAGCTCAACTAAAGGATTGCAAGCCTATTTCAACTCCTATGGCTCTTGGGAAACCCATTGCTAATGATACTCTTTTTAGTGAACCTCAATTTTATAGGAGTATTGTTGGTGGTCGTAATACCTTACCTTTACTAGGTTAGACATCTCCTACACTTTTAATTATGTTTGTCAACACATGCATTGTCCCACCAACTATCACTTTCAAATGGTTAAGCGAATCCTTCGATACATTAAAGGCTCCATTCATTTTGGTATTTGGCTGTTGGAAGACAACCCATTGGTTCTCTATGTTTTTTCAGATGCTGACTGGATAGATTGTCCTACCACACGACGATCTACCACTGGTTTTTGCACTTACTTGGGCAGCAATTGCATCTCTTGGAGTGCTAAGAAACAAGCCACAGTTGCTCGCTCTAGCATTGAAGCAGAATATTGTGCCTTATGCTTTCACCACAACTGAATTGACATGGATATCATTCATTCTTCATGATATTGGGGTTTCTTTATCTACACATCCCACTCTCTTCTATGATAATATTTATGCCTTACATATAGCAGTTAATGCTATGTTCCATGCCAAAACTAAACACATTGAGATTGACTTTTATTTTGTGAGAAAAGGTTGCTCTTGGCTCCCTTGTTACAGAGTTCATTTCGTCTACCAATCAAGTTGCTGATGTTATCACTGATCCACTGCCAAAGCAAGCCTTTTCTACTATTCGTACCAAATTGGGCCTTTGGCCTTCTCCCAGGCCCAATTTGAAGGGGCATATAGAAGATCACAGATCGAAAGAGATCTTTGATAAGAATTGACTCAATTGGCATACAGTGAAGATATGTATAGTAAAACATATCCAAAAGGAAGTTAGTTAACTGTATTAGATGTATTATCTCTATGAAAGCTTCCACTTGTGTATAGAAAATCTTCTCAAATCATGTAAGAGTTGTAAATAAAGATCTAAAAGATATCTTGATTAGTTTAAATATTTGAGAACACTCTCCAAAATGAGATTCACCCAATGTTGATCAATAGAAACACCAACCATTTCTAACCTTCCACTCAATGTTAGTCTATCATTCTGTATTGATTTGTCCAAATTTATACGGAAAAATTCCATTCACACCCAAGATTTGAAGAATCAACCATTCAAAACAAACACAGAATGACTTCCAAGTGTGGAAGCTATCAGGTGATCCATCTCTAGTCTGGTCTTGCAACCAATTGAGCAGTCAAATGAGGTGGGTGACAATTAAGGTTTTGATAAGATCACAGCACCACAGTCCAAAACCTTAGTTGAATAGGTCTATTGTGTGGACCTTCCTATGAGCTTAATGCAGCCAGTTGCTAAGTTCTGGGTGACCTCGTTCAGAACCACTCATATAGGTCTTTTTCCTCTGCCAAATAATGACAGATTAGGCAGCACAAGAAGAAAATAAATGCAGCCAGGACTTCTATCCACCAGAATAGAGACCCCACAAGTCACTATATCATCTTAACTGATTCAGATTGCTTACCCTAAACTACAAGGCATCAAATTATTGTCAAGCTGCTTTTCCATAACACTCCTGCTATTATAACCTCAATTTTTCTATCCATTCATTTCAAGTTTTCAACAGAAAATAGGATCATGAAATCAAAGACTCCTTTTATCCATCCTTTAGTGTACTTTTAGCCTTGCACATCCCCTCTTAAGTAAAATCACCAAACACCTTATCTCCTCCACATGAACCCCATGTGGGGGTTGAGCCCTAAGTAGTCATGGCCACCATCATAGTAGAGATAGATGAAAAAAAAAAAAAAAAAACAAAGGAAAGAAAAGCTGTTACTCCTAACATTCCAAACTTTCAAACAAATACAAGCAAATGAAAGCAACCTTTTTGTTCACTCCAATTGCTATTCACACATTATTTACAGTATTACTCAACTCCACTTTTCTTAATTTTACTTCACCATCATCGTGTCCAAACAAAAATTTCAAGAAAACCCTAATCAGAATTAGGGTTTTTGGTTATGTTTTGTTGCATCAGTTGTTGTTGTTGCTGCTTGCATTGTTGTCTCCATCGTTGTCACCTTGCCAAGTCCAAACAATGTCATTCAGTGCAGGCCTAACCTCCTCCACACAGAATTTCGCGTACTCTAACGTATCTCCGGCGGACTTTGAGAATTCAACGACGGCTACCTCTGGCGCCACTTCGAACACTTCCGCCGTTACCGACAATTTCCCTTTACGCCCCTCTACCGGACCTTGCATCTTCATCTTGAAATCCTTCATCTTCACAACTTTAAACCTCAATCCCTTTGCAACCAATTCGATCTTCGCCATTATCGTTGAAGCAGAGCATTTCGATGTAAAGATCGTTCCCGCCTTCTTTTTACTCTCAAACAAGCTTGACAAATCAAATCCAGATGACATCGACGAGATGAATTCGAATGCGTTGAAGAAAGGAGGCGACGATATGGATCGGATAACTCCTCCTTTAACCTCCTCCTCTTCAGTCTTCTCCGGCAATGGAGGCGGAGGTGGAGGAGGAGGATCATCAACAATTGAGAAGGCGATAGGTCTTGTGAATCCCTTTTGAAACCAAGGGATTCTCATTATAGCCGGAATCGTAATTCTCCTATCTGGATCAGTAACCAAGAGCTTCGAGATTAACCGCTTGGCTTCAGAGGAAAACCATGGCGGAAACTCGAATTCAGCTTTGAAAACCTTCCGATACATCTTCATGATATTTTCATCCTGAAACGGAAGAAATCCTGCAAGCAGCACAAACAGAATCACTCCACATGACCAAATATCAGCTTTCGATCCGTCGTACCCTTTCTTCCTCAGAACCTCCGGCGCAACATAAGCCGGAGTTCCACACTGAGTGTGAAGCAATCCGTCGATGGAGAGATGCTCAGGAAGAGCAGACAATCCGAAATCGGAGATCTTAAGATCTTCGTTATCATCAAGGAGAAGGTTTTCCGGTTTCAGATCACGATGAGAAACGCCTCGACTGTGACAGAAATCCACAGCACTGATCAATTGCTGGAAATACTTCCGAGCCAGATCCTCCTTAAGCTTTCCTCTAGCAACCTTAGCGAAAAGCTCGCCTCCTCGAACATACTCCATCACGAAGAAAATTTTCCCTTTCGTCGCCATAACTTCTTTGATCTCGACGATGTTTGGATGTCGAACCAGACGCATAACCGAGATTTCTCGCTTGATCTGCTCCATCATACCTTCTTTCTTCACTTGATCCTTGTTGATTACCTTGATCGCAACGCTTTCTCCGGTCCCGATCTGTTTCCCGTAATAAACCTTAGCGAAGGTTCCTTGCCCTAATAACCTCCCCATCTCATACTTCCCGAACAAAATGCTCCTCGCATCGTGATTACAGCTCTGTTGCTTCTCCGCCATGGCTGTTCAAGAAAAGTTCAAAGAGATTGGGGAGATCAAACTTTTTGATCTTGTTCGCCAGGTTTGGCTGTTGATGAGGAAGGAATCCAAGAAAGAACTGAAGAGATACTGATGATATCGAGAAGTTCTTCCATTGAAGAAGCTGAGAAAAGGTTAGAGACTGATTAAGATTGGTTGAAGGAGAAGAAGAGAGAGAGTGGAAGAAGAAGTAGAAATAAAAGAAGAGAGAGAGAGAGAGAGAATTGTCTTATAACCATTGGAGGAGGAGGAGGACCTGGTTTTGCCCGTTTGGTGTCTCCAAGAAAGCGGCAAGCACACAGAAAATATCAAGGATTATTAATAGAAACTTCGGCTAATGCATGATCGACACGTGCCTTTCTTTTTTCCTTTTTTTTTTTTTTTTTTTCCGTTCTCTTCATTCTGTTTTGTTTTTTTTGAAGGAGAAACCGAGGATTTTGAATGACTAAACAGTTGTTATAGTACGTGAGGGACTAAGGTATTAAGTTGCGTGGTCTTTTTTTCACGTTTGACTAAGTGGGATTGTGTTATCGTGCGGTGTGGTTTGGAGCGTTTTGCTCAAGGTTTAAGGTTTTGAGTTTTGGGATTGGTTACCGACTTCGGATAAGTATTGGAGTTTGGTTATTGGTGTATAAGCGTGTGGAATAATAACGCGTTCCTCCCGTTGAATTCAAACGGAACATGCAGTTAGAATTAAGAGTAATGACCACATGGGTGTGCCTTCAGGTTAGCTTATTACGGTTAAGAGATCTATCGATTTGACATTCAAGGGTAATATAAATAAGAATTTCACTTTTCTTTTTTTAATTACGATCAATTTTTTTTTTTTTTTACAAAATTTAATAAACATTAAAAAATTACAACCACTTAGACATGTGACAAAACAACCTATTAAATATGTCTTAGGTTGCCTTAGGCCGGCTTATATAAGAACTTATTTCAGCTTATAGCTTATTAAAGTATTTTTTTAAATTAAAAGTGTGTTTGGTAATATCTAATGGATAAGTGCTTACCTATAACCAATAGGGAAGGCTACCTTTAAGGAGAAGCCATTTCTAAACTTTAGTAATATTTTTATAATACTTATTTTATTTCATAAATACTTGAATAAATGTATTTAACAAACGCAATAGGCTATTTATAAACTTTAATAATATTTTCATAATACTTATTTTATCCTTAAATTTTTATAAGCACTTAAATAAATGTATTTACCAAATCCTATTTTCTTCAAGTAATCAATTTATTGTTAATGTGGATAAGTGCTCTCATTGAGTCATTTATCCAATGAGTGCTTATCCAAAAGCACAAGTGAGACCAAATGCAGCCTTAATAGACCTTGGGCCTTTTTCTCTTCTATAATTTGATTCATACTTTTGTCCACACTTAAAAGCATGTTTGATCGTCAAAATCTACCTTCCCAACTAAATGATGCAAAAATCAAGGGATTCAAAATCACCAAAGATCCATCCCTTAAATGAGAGTACAATAATCAATGAAAACCAGACATATAAGCCTGCTATATTTATAAACTATTAATATTAATTTAAAAAATTAAAAATTATATAAATTTATTTATGTCATGATTATGTGCCGTGCTGTTTTTTTTTTTTTTTTTTTATAACTGAGTGTCCGGGCCAGCTTACGCGCACCTCGATTAGTCCCAAGAGTGACTAACACAGCATTCCACCACCATAACTCCCCACTTAAATCTGAATTTGCTCAAGTGGAAAATTAAACTTGTGACCTGTGCGTCTAACCACACAATTACATCTTCGTCCTTACCACTTAAGCAACCCAAGGTAGCGTGATGTTTTTCCCATAACGGAAAAGACCTAAGATGATTTGAATCCAAAATCAAATAGTTGTCTTGCTGCTTGCACCTTAAGGTTCGTAGAATCTAATACAAAAAAAATAAGACCAGCTCATCGTTCTAGACTGTTGAATTGGTGGGCCATCCCTATCAGTCTTCAACTTCAACTACCTGCAAACTACTTAATGCATTTATTTATTTAAGGGTCTAAAATTGGATGCTTATTATCACCATTTATAATTTTCATGTCGGCCGTCCAATTGATCAAGATCTCAAAGACCATGGCCCACATGAAATTAACAAAGACTTTTTTTTTTGGTTTCCCAATGTCCCAGGCTTCGCCCCAAGATTATTCCTCCGAAGTACGGTCGAAGCGGGAACCTCTCCTAACAAAATTTGCTGCATTCACGAGGATTCGAAATCGAGACCAATTGCTTAAGCAACCCGAGCACCTTCCACCTCGGGCTAACCTCCGTTGGTATTAACAAAGACTTGTTAGAATGAGTCTCATCAACTCAATATAATAGCGACAGAACCAATTATAGATTCTTTGAAAGAAACTAAGGATTATAAGACCAACAAACCCTTATGTTTAAGAGTTAGTAGGTCCGTTTGGTATTGTCTTTTGTAGAGGTGGCAATGGTTTGGTTGGGTCGGGTTGTTAACGGGTTGGGGAAAAACGAGTTGGATTTGGTCAGGTTTGATCCATTTACTAACAGGTCAAGAAAACATGGATCCGAACTCAACTCGCCTATAAACAAGTTGAATCCGCCAACCCGTTTAAAATTTAAATAATTATTTAATTAATTAATTTAATTTTAAATTAATAAAATAATATATCATTCACTTCACCTATTTAACATTATATTTTTAATAAATATTATAAAAAAAATATATTTTAACCTATGAAAATAAAAATAATAAAATACTAAATTAAAGAGAAAAAAAAAAAAACTATATTAAACGGGTCAACACAGTTAGGCAAGTTGGGTCGAATCCGACCCGTTTACCAACAGGTCAACAAAATCTAAACCCGAACCCAACCCATTTAATAAACAAATCAGCCCTAACCCGTTTAGTCGAGTTGGATCGGGTCGGGTTGGGTGAGACATTGCTAGCTCTAGTCTTTTGAAAGTTGTTATTAAAAGCAAGAAAGTAAGAAGTAAAAAAGTATTTTTTTTTACAAGATTTTTTTGTGAAGCAAAACCGTTTGGTAAGTTATTGAATTTGCGATGAAAAATAAAAAAGTAGATTTGATTAAAAAAAATTGCTGATTTACTTTTTTGCCATAAATTATTATCAAACACGATTAAAATCGTGAATCGTATAAATTAATACGAGTCGTTAAACACAAATAATTAGTAAAATGCCAAGATTATGGTTGATCAATATTCACTTCTTAAAGGGACCCACTGATTTGGGTTTTAATATAAAACGTCATTAATATAATTGTATCATTTTTTTTAATCATATGATTTTTATGCAATTTTAAGAGTTTTACAATAATCCATGAAAAATCAAGTTCCCCATATGGAGGGTTAAATAAAAAATTAATTATGAAAATTTCCATATCTCAAAAGAAGTAAAACACATCTATTACACAAACACATAAATTAGGCTTAAAACGTTGGTTAAGATTGAAAATTTTTTGAATAAAAAAGCCTAAAAAATTAATAAAAAACTTTAGAAAAAAAAAAAGGTTTTTTAAATGAGGGTACAATGAGGGGACCTGAAGTACATCGTGGTAGTGACTTCCATGTAACAATTCTTAACAAAAAACAAAAAAAGGATTACAAAAATAAATAAATAAAGCAAACAAGCTTTTCTAGTGTTGATTCACTCTATCTTAATTTGTTAAAAAATGACAAAAAAAATTGAAAATATATATATATATATATATATATATATATATAGATATATATACACATATATATATTGCCTTCACCCCCTTATATTATCGCCTTTTTGTGTCCATACCCCTCCATATATCACAATTGTGCATTAATACACTCGATGTGAAAAGCCGCATGATGCACTTATTATTATTATTATTATTATTATTATTATTATTATTATTTTCATAAAATGATCAAGATAACTTTATAAATAAGTGTTTCTAATAAAATGTAATAAAAATACAAAAAAAATTCTCATAATTTAGTCCGACTCAACTCAATATAAGCTATTAATACCTAATAAAATGCCTTAAAACAAAATGGATTTGGGTTATTCATTTTCAATTTTTATTTTGATCATAAGAGAATCTACTTTTCATCTTCTTTACATTTTAACAGATATAACAATTTATATTATGATTTTTATTCTTTTACAAACAAAATATGCAATATACGCAAAAAAGCGATAACAATAAGGGTACAGATGCAATAAATTTGACAAATAGAGGGGTATAGATGCAAAAAAAAAACGATAACATAGGGGGATGAAGGCACAATAACACTTATTAAGTAAAAAAAGGTATTATAGTCATTCAACTAAAACAAGGAACGGAAGTTTGAATCTTTCAACGTCAGGTGTACAAATGCAAAATTTTCGATAATAGAGATGGATAGATACATATATAAAAAATGTAGAGGTATAAATACAAATACACCATAAGATAGAGGTATAGATGCAAAAAGCCCTAATTTATATCCACAGTGTTATCTCAATGAGTCCTACACCAAAGGTAATAACTATAGTCTATTGGACTGGTTTACGATCGTGACAAGAGGTCATTTTGGTCCCAAAATGTATTTTTTATTGTTAATAAATTTTGTTTTGGTCCTAATTTATTTTGAAAAATCATTATTAGTTTTTTTAGGGTTAAAAGAAGAATGTTGGCATGCTTTGAATTTTTATTATTTTTGACAATTTTTATTCGGAAAATTTAGGGTTGTGAATGAAGAACTTCTATGATCAACGGTAAGGACCTGGCGGGGTCGTCACCAGGTCTTGAGATCGAGTCCCGCCTTCAAAATGCGTGTGATTTTTGCAATTGCCCTCCTTTCCAATGATCAAAAAAGAAATAAGAACTTTTATGTGTGTGTGCCATGCCTTGTAGGAAATGTACATAAAGAAAAAAAAAATTGTAAAGAAGAAACAAAATAAGAGTATTACAAATGAACCTTATTGCAGGACCCCGGGATCCCATTAGACCCCGGTTCTCCCATAAGCACTGTAGCAAAAAAATAAAAAAAAATATTATTTCAAAACAACTCGACGACGACGAACGGTCTGCTGCGAGCCCCCACTTTTGCCGAAGCGACGACTCAGAGACATTGCTTGACAATGAAGATTGGTGGAAGTCCAGAAGTGTTTCTGGTGTGTTTGGAGTACTAGTGATACACAAATCGGTAAATAAGTTACCCTCAATAACTTGTGCAACACGAGGTTCAAAATATCTGCTTACATTGGCCTAAATCAAAACGATGACTGTTTCAATGTAAGGTTTTCTTAAAAAATGTGAATGGGGGTAAAAACAAGGATCAGTCAGGAATGAACAGAAATGCCAACACAGAATGTTAATTCAGAAAGATGATTCTGAAGACAAATGCTCTGCTAATTCTCAGAAAAAGTCAAGAATGCCAAGGAATCCAATCTCCTTTCTGATGTATCATTTT
>JAUPMG010193422.1:0-10148 GCA_031762675.1 Pachysandra terminalis
TGGTAGGAGTGAGATTCGGAAGATGATTAGAAGTTGTCGATTCTCAAGCCAAGCCTTCCAGGAGCTGCAAAAACAGAAAAACTGCACATTCGTGCAAATTGGGGTGTCTACAGGTTCTAAGGGGCAGATAAGGAATTTGGCTCAAGAAAATGTCTTTTGGAGCATTTTTTAGCATGGGCAGTTCATAGATTTCCCTAATTGTTCATACATGTGGACCCAATTAACGTAACAGAATATCATATATAATAAAAACCATACCATTAAACAAATTCCGAGTGGCTTCCCAAGTATCCCATACACCCTAACCCACGTCTGATCATCACGAACGCCGTCGACCTCCCAACTAGCTCTTGGCGCCACCCATCAAGAAACAAAAAGTATGGTCTGAAGAATCTTGAAACTGATTTCAGCACCCTTTCCACTTCTTCCCTCGTCTCAAAGGAAAATAAGAAGAGAGAAGGATTCAATTTATGGACAGAAACTTCATTATCTGTCTTCCACGACCCTACTGTCCAGTCTACCACATCCAATGTTCGTGGTGGCTCCCCTTCAAATTTACTAACTAATCTTTTTTCCTGGGAGTTAAAATTATAAGTAACGTCCAGATCATCACAAATCACTGTCTTAATACCAATGCTCCACAACTGATTTATAGGATCAGCTCTGACCTTCAAATCAACAATCCCCACTATATTTCCTGTATCATTAACAGCATCAGCTCTAAAAGACTAAAACCCTTCCCCAACTCTTTTTCTATTTTCGCACCATAATAACCAGCCTTGGAGAGATCCTGGATAAGCGAAGACGAAGGACAGGTCGCCGATTGATCCAAAACTGAGATCTGAATCCCTAACCTCCACACCAATGTCTGCAATAGTTCGGTCCAGCCTTTCCTCCCGTCTCCCTCTGGAAAGCATAAGCATTCCATCTTCCCATTGCCACTAATCTAGAGCGCACCACCACCTGCTCCAGTGATGTTTTGATGCTCTTTTACACCCCTTGAACCAACCAGAGACAATCATCCTTCGGAATCACAATCTCCACTAACCTGATTTTACTCTTTTCTCCAATCTTCTCAAACTCCTTACCTTTGTCACCGAAAGAACTCGAAGGCTTTCGCCTCCACTCTAAGATGAACAATCATAACTATTCTCTAGCTTTGTACAACTGACTTCAATGTTAAGGAGCTCATTAAATGACTAATAACATAGCTGGGGGAAGATAGTTTTAGCCAAGCTTAGACCAAGTCCATACTATTCTGGACATTTAAAAAGTCAGTGGAATTAATCCTTTATGCAGTAGTAGCAATTGGAATGTCGGAAGGGAATTAAGTGAAACGTAGTGTTGGATCACATTTTGAAATCTCAGAAAAAAGGGCTACAACTAAACGAACCACACTTTCTCAGTCATAAATTCATCTCCAATTCATAAATTTAAACACATAAGTGATTACAAATATTATGAAATATAATTACATATAGAGGCTTAGCCCAAATGAGAATCCAAGCATGATCTACAAAACTTTGAACCTTAAAAACCCATCAGAATTGCAATTGCACATAACTAAAACAAAATCGAGATTCAACTCATGGTATTTGCCTTTAAATGAGGCAAAGTCTTGGTAAAACTTAATAGAACAAACTATTAAAAATTGAATTTATAGAAGTAATAATTTACAGCCTAAATATGGCACAAATAGAAATCAATGTCGGTAGAATAACAACATTAATCAAATAAATAGGGAGGTGGTGGAAAAGGAGATGGATCGAAGAGAGAGAAAGAGAGAGAGAGAGAGAGAGAGAGAGAGAGAGAGAGAGAGAGAGTGGATTAGAAGATGTGTTTGGGAGAGTGAGAGAGGCGTTTAGGAAAGTAATTAGATGAATGGTTAGTACAGAGAAAGACTTGAAAAAAGTGTTGCAAGTGTGGGATTGTAATGGTGCTGAAGTTTTAGCTTTACCATTTGAAGATGAAGCGAGGTATTTAGGATTTATATTTTGAGTGTTAAAGAGTCATGTAATATGAGGAGACATCTAAGAGAGAGATATTAGGGAGGGATTGATCTTAGGATTGAAGTTGAATAAAACTTATTCTAAAGAAATGAGCTGAGCAACAACAATATCAAAAATTATTTTCTGAAGTTTGAGGCATCTGGTACACCTTTGCTGATAGTCAACTATCTTCTTATTTAATTAAGATCTAAATCATACTTTGTTTTCTAAATGCTACTTCCACTTTCTAGCTGTAAGTAAAAAATTTGATGAAGAGTGCAGATCCATTTACACCATAAACTTAAATAATGGAAAAAAAAAGTTAACTAATACGATGTAAATGGATTCAATAAAAGATTTAATCAACAAGTAATTATAAGGATTGTGTAATAATAAAACCCATACATCAGTTTTTGGTAATCACTTAATTCAAAAAATATACATAAATAAAGATGGTTTTAGGTAGTCACTTCATCACTTATTGTAGCACACATGAGGAATGTAGATTGGTTATATACAGTAACACATATAAACATAGGACAATATGATACCTCCACATGAACAATACATAGAGACTTTTCAGAATAAACTATCCAAATAAGGAATATTTACAAACATATAGAGGGACAAACAGAGAAGCAATATTTAGGGACAAGGTATGTCAAAAGAGGGATTACCTTCATTGTAATCAAAGAGAGAGAGAAAGAAAAAGAGGTGGTGGTTGCAGATGGAAATCACATTTCTTGCCAACCAAGACGAGCTGAACCGAGACTTGCATGCGTTGCCTAATCCACACGTTTGGAAAAAAAAACAAAAAAATAAAATAGAACATCAGCAAATCACATTGGCCCTTTGCTGATAGTCAACTATCTTCTTATTTAATTAAGATCTAAATCATGCTTTGTTTTCTAAATGCTACTTCCACTTTCTAGCTGTAAGTAAAAAATTTGATGAAGAGTGCAGATCCATTTACACCATAAACTTAAATAATGGAAAAAAAGTTAACCTATACGATGTAAATGGATTCAACAAAAGAATTAATCAACAAGTAATTATAAGGATTGTGTAATAATAAAACAAATACATCAGTTTTCGGTAATCACTTAATTCAAACAATATACATAAATAAAGACTGTTTTGAGTAGTTACTTCATCACTTAGTGTAGAACACATGAGAAATGTAGATTGGTTATATACAGTAACACATATAAATATAGAACAATATGATACCTCTACATGAACAATACATAGAGATTTTTCGGAATAAACTATCCAAGTAAGAGTTTTACAAACATATAGAGGGACAAACAGAGAAGCAATATTTAGGGACAAGGTATGTCAAAAGAGGGATTACCTTCATTGTAATCAAAGAGAAAGAGAGAAAGAAAAAGAGGAGGTGGGTGAAGATGGAAATCGCATTCCTTGCAAACCAAGACGAGCTGAACCGAGACCTGCATGTGTTGCCTGATCCACACGTTTGGAAAAAAAAAACATAGAAAAATAGAACATCAGCAAATCACAGTGGTCCTTTCCTTGCAAAGTGGATTAAAATCAACACAAACCTTTGTCCTTTCCTTGCAAAGTGTAAAATCAACACAAACAAAGAAAAACCGGTATGTCATGCTTCTAATAGACTCACAAGACGATTCTTAAACAGGAACACAATGATTGAATTTTTTTTAACAAATTATATTAATAAAGTTACTTTTTCCATTTGATAGGACTTCAATGGTACATATTTAAATATAAAAAAAGTCAGAGCAGTTATAATTTCTACAAGTAAAACAAATCTTATTTGCAGATACAAAATCATCATAAACGCATGCTTACAGTTCTAAAAAATTAAGGAGAAACATAGTAGCAAACAATTCAAGATAATATACATGCCATACACAAGCAGCAGATCACTAAAACCACCAAGGATTGAAAATAAAAGAATTAAGAAAAAAAATGTCATTAAATAATAAATTAAGACAATCACATAAGAGACAACGAAAATTGCAAAAAAAAATGAAAAAGAACTGCCAAAAAAAAATACATTGAGAAAATCCATTAATTAGGCCGAGCAAGAAAAAATGAGATTTAAAAACCCAGTCATAGAAAAACATAAACCATTCAAATACCAAATTTTCTAAAACAAAGAAAATTAAAGAACTTAACCTTGTTGAATCCCCTAATCCTAGCTTACTCCCATTGTCGGAATTCAAAAATTTCAGGCGCGCATACTCGCTGCGAAACTTATACGCCACCCGATCATATTTGTACGTCGCCACCTCCGCTATGTTGTAGGTGCCAAGCCACACTCTCATTCTGTTATGAAGGAATCTGATCTTAGTAACCCATTTCCCTCAATGCCTCTGCCGAACTTCTCTGTAAAGCTTTTTTTTGTATTACGACAAAATCAATTATCTATTCCAATTTCCAAAGAAATAAAAAAACTATTTAGAAGCATGACATACAAAACCAAAAAAGAAAAAAAAAAGAAAAGAAAAGAAAATACCTTGGATGCTTGAATATTAGCATGGTGCACCTTGCTTCTCAATTCACGTTTCATGGTTTCTGCTCAGTCAAAATCATGATAACACCAAAGAGTAACAATCAAATAAAATGGTGGCAGAGAAAAATGGAAATTTTGTAATTTAGTAATCAAAGCAAAAACGTTTTTAAAAAGAAAAAAAAAATGTGAAAAAAGGAATAAAGAAGTGTGAGACCAGAAGTCCATATGAGAAGAGATCAAGGTAGAGACCTAAAGTGAATAGTACCAACAGAGGTTTGTTTACAAAAAAACCACCAATTGGAAAAAATATATATATAAAACCAGAACAGGGAAAAAGTAATAAAGAAAAAACTGATACATGCACGTATCAAACACACATAAATGCAAGTAGCATGCATGCTTGAGAAACAAGGTGACGTGAAGAATAATAGAGATCAGATTTGCTATTATTCAGGAAGTTGATAAAGCAGTAGCTGGAGAGATCAAATCAGCTATGATTTAGTAATATTCAATAAAGTAAAAGTTGTTAGATTTACTTACGGGTAAGTAGGGATAAACCAACTAAGTTGTTAGTTGGAGATTATCTAAAATTTGTTAGATTCTTGAAAGTAGGGGAAAAAAGTCAATAAAAGGTTGTATAACCGTAGGATAAGTCATGCTTTTGATTATGAGTTTTATCTCATGTAATACGTATTTTACATAGAGGTTTCCACCCGGAAGTGGACGTTAAATGTTATTTTCTTCCTTGTTCATATCAAAAACATAAAAAGTGACCTTACAAGTTTTAGGGTTTGCAAATGTTGGAACCAAGCATTTGTAGTAGCCATGGTGCATCCAAGGAATCGAGAATTTGCAGCAGCCATGGTGCCTCTAACGAATTTAGATTTGGAGGAAGAATCAGATTTTGCAGTAGCCATGGTGCCTCCAAGGAATCGAGCATTTGCAGCAACTATGATGCCTCCATCGAATCTAGATTTAGAGGAAGAATCGTCAAAAGAAGAGGAAGAGCTGGGGTTTTGTGCATTAAATGTATAATCTTCTTATTAGAAGAGAGAGAGAGAGAGAGAGAGAGAGAGAGAGAGAGAGAGAGAGAGTTATAGAAGATAAGAGGTTTTAGATCTATCTTGACCAATGCCCAAATACTAACTCAAGATAAGAGGTTTGAAGAAAGCTATTTTACATTAATTAATAAATAATGTCCAAATGCCAATTCGGATGCCACATCAACAAACACGTGGAACACCTAGAAATCAAGAGAATTCACCAAAGAATTCTCCTAAAAGTTCACCTTTAAGAGACCAATTGCTATATATTATATAATATATATACACACACTCTTTGTATATGTCGGTCTGGGGGGCCCTTTCAGGCTATACAAGCTTCAGTCCGAACTCAACTTCGGACTCAAAACTAAGTCCAACCGAACCTAAACCCAAATTAACTCATGAGTTCGGATGTTCATTCGAGTTGGGTCGGATGGGCTTTGGGCGGAGCGGGCCAAACTTACAACCCCAAGTGCAGGTGGAAAAAATATAATTTATAGTTCTTTTAAAACGAAAGTATGCAAATTTGCAGCAGACAATAGGAATGCGACGGTCTACTAAATATATAGTATAGATGTTTATGTTTGAATCATCAGTTGAACTTGTTTGAACCAACTCGGCCTACTCACGGGTTCAGTGATTGTGTCTGTCTACAGTAACAATTAAGTTCATAAAGACCATCCTTTCGGCTGTGTTTGGAACCTTGGATTTCGGCCGAGCCCAAATCCTTGTCTAATATTGATGTAGCAGAGGTGACCATGAATGCTTACTTAGAAGCGCTAGATCGAAATAAGATGCATTGTGTGCACAATGGCTTCAAATGGGCATAATTTTCGTTTCCGGTGTCAAAATTAAGCTTATAATACCATTTCGGAAAGCTAACGACGAGAGCTACAAGATCCATAGCTACATCAGGATGTGAGATTTCGGTCTTTTAAAGTCATTTAGATCCTCAAAACGGCCTTAAAAGTCTTTTACCCGTTTTAGTAACTCTTGCTTACCTATTTTTTTAGGATTTTTTTAATTGTTTAAGGTTTCGTTTGAGATATGGTTTTCTTATTAATAGAGAAAAGATTACAAAGAGAATTATTATTAGACGTTTTATAAAAATTGATTGAGAAGTTTTTCTCCTTTATTCTTATTGTTTTAAGATTTTTTTTCTTTAAAGTCTAGCAACTCTAGATGGTTGTGTATTATGTGATCAGATTCATCAACGCTATTCTTCTTCACCGTACATCAAATACCAAATTCATTAGTTCATGAAAGGAAGATCCTTCTATTTATCTAATGCCAAACTTTGCAGTTTAGTAAAGTAAGAACTTTCTCTTATATAATACCAAACTTGGTAGTTTAATAAAGTAAGATCTTCGCCGTGGTATCTAATAGCAAGCATGCCATTTGATGTACGGTGAAGAAGAATACATAGTTCGGTTACTAGCAAATGGAAGGGAGCTCTGGTTCATGGCAAAGTGTTAGGGACCGGGTCATGATCTCGATCTACAATGAAAGAAAGACGGAAACCAGACAATCTGCCAAGCCCAAAATACAAACGATCCCACAACTGCTGTGAGGAAATGAATCTTACAAGGATTTCTTTGACCCTATTGCTGGTTCTATTGGCCCTTATCACCATGGAAAAGAGGAGCTTCAGCGCATGGAACAGCACAAGAGTAAGTTATTATTCGAAAACTATTATTTGGATAGGTTTGTAGAGATATCCAGAGATGCAAGGGCATGCTATGCGGAGGGATCAACAGATAAATTTAGTGATGAAGAATTTACAAGGATGATGTTCAGTGATGGTAATTTCATTCTCCTTTTCATCATCCACTCTTCTCATGGGCAGGGGCGAAGTCAGAATCTGTTTCAGGAGGGGCAAGATTTGATTTATTGTGAGTGCGATTTTTAAGAGAACTAGAAAAAAAAATTATTTAGTACAAATTTTATGAAACTTTTTTTTTATTGATAAAATTGAGATCGAGAATAGTACATTTTACAATTGTCCCCTTTTGAGTCCTCATGTTTTGAAATCGTTGCACAATTACATCATTATGGATGTCATTGAATATATTTTTTTCAATATATACAACCAAGCTATCATTCATCCATTGATCTCCCATTCGATTACGTATTCAATTCTTCACAATCTTAATAGCAGAAAATGCCATCTTTACTATGGCAGTTGCAACTGGTAAAATTATAGCCAATGTTGGTAAAATTTACTGCCAATGTTATGATATTACAATTACATTATAATTGTGTTTGGTTAATGGGTTTAGGATTTCGGTTTTCAATTCTTATTGTTCTCAACTCTAAATTAGAGTATACATGATAAAAACATCAGATCCAAATTGCATCAAAACTTCAAATTATCAGTAAGCCAAAATAAATTGAGCACCAACATTGAGAATGATCACAATGTTCAAAACATAAGAAGTTGAACTAATGAGAAGATCATGAAATTTGTTTTTTGACTAACATAAAAATTAACATGAATCGAAAAAATCTAGCCTAGATTTACACGCCAAAAAATATATATATTTACTAAAATTAGATAAAATTTACTTCTCTGCTCAACTTAGATAAGATTTTCAAACAAAGAACTAAAAACAGATCTGAATTCTAGTTTTATCAAAAATCAAAATAGACTAAATGCTATCAATTGGAAAATTACCTGTACTTGCTAACTTCTCTTTTATTTTATTTTGCAGCCTTTGTTTGCATCTATGAGCTTCGTCCAGGAATGGAATCAGCTATCCCAAATCCTGCTGGGTTCAGAGGGGTAGAAGAGATTTACGGATTTGAAGACTGGCCCAAAGGATGCTCAGATCATAGGGTTTTGCTATGAATTTAGATGGGAAAAAATGGCTTGGACGAACCTGGTTTCGGATGGGGTTTGCAGTGATTGACGCGCAACACAAATGGGGTTTTGGGTTCTTTGGTGCGAGGGTTTTTGAGAAGAAATGGTGGGGTTTGGTTTAGCTTTTGCAGAGATTTGAAAGGGATGAATGGGGTTAATTAGGGACGGACTGGTTTTGACAGAGACTAATGGGGAATGGGGATTTTCGGGTAGGTTTAGATAAGGGTTTTAGGGATTTTAATCTAAGATTTTTGAAAGGTTTCAGATAATGATTTGAGACTTTTGCCGTTGATTTCGCTGAAAATTCCATTGATGAAATCATGGCTTCCCACCTCCTCTTTGGCTCACTAGGTTTTACCGGTGAAGTGCTAGACCCTCTCCATCGTTTTCTCCGTCCACCACCCTGGCCACCCCTCTCTTTAAAGTCTTCCTTGCTTTTTTTTTTTTTTCAAAGCAAATTCGGTGCTTGAAGCACCGTGAATACATTCTCTTTTTATTTTTTCAAATCTATCTCTACATTATTTGTTATTTTAACTTCACCACCAATAATATTGTTTTTATTATTGTTATTATATTTTTATTCTTTTTTATAATTTCAAAATATAATAAATATAAAAAAAATTAAGGAGGCAAAAAACCATTTGAGGGGGCAAAAAAAGATTGGAGTGGGGACAAACAAAAAGTTTAAGGGGTAATATAAAATATTTATAAAAATAGTACTTTTATTTATAAAAATAAAAAAAAATTGAGAGGGGGCAATTGGCCCCAGGGTTTTAAATACCGGACTGGTTCCGGTCAGGATCGTCGGTATAGACCAGTATCGGCCAGTCCGGATCCTATAAAGAAAACAAAAAAAAATTTGTAAAAAAATTTAAAAATTTCAGATCATGCTGGACCGGCCGGACCGGTGGGATCGGCGGGACTGGTCGCCGAACCAGCGGAACCGATCACCGGACTAATGGCCGGTGGTATCGATCGCCGGACCGGAGGAAACGGCGGGACCTATCGCCGGACAGGAAGGACCGGCGGGACCGATCTCCGGACCAGAGAAACTGGTCGCCGGACCGCCAGTCCGTAACCCGACGATACAAAGGCTTGTATCGCAGGTTAGAACCAGACCAGTCCCATCCAGTCCCGGTCCGGACCGGCCGGTACGGATCGGAATCGGCCGATCCTTGAAACCATTTGGCCCCTATGTAGCTCCACCCCTGCTTATGGGCGCTACGATCAGATGAATATGAACCGTCAACATATGGCCTAGGTACTAAGGGACTTGTTCTTGCTAGAGAATCAACCTTCTTTTATTGTCCTCAAGGACCTGATCAAGTTAATGTACGAGGGTATGGTAGATTTTCTTAAATTTTGGATAAAATTATTTATCGAGAAGCAAATTGATGTCCCATAATCTTACAAAGAGACTGATGAAGCAGAAAAACCACTTCGGCTCTGCATCCTCTACAGCTTAAGACTTGTAGCAATCCATACAGCATTGTTGGATTGCTGCCACGTGGATACCAAAATGGTATCAAAGGTAAATTAGCAAGGGTACCCAGTTGTAAGGTTACCCATGTGTTATTCAAAAAAAAAACTAACGCCGTTAACGGCCTTTTCATTATTGTTTTTTCGCGTCATTCTGGTTGCTCCCGTTTTCCCTCCAATTTTCAAACTCATTCTAAGCTTCATATTCTCAGCTTCAACAACATCAATACTCTAGAGAAGAGAGTATCTACATCATCATCAACGACATCAATATCTACTCA
>JAUPMG010193433.1:0-10148 GCA_031762675.1 Pachysandra terminalis
AGGGTGGTGGGGTGGTAAAAGTCATTTTGTGTTTTAAAGGGTAAAATCATCTTATTATCAATTATTTTGGCTGGAAGGGGTGTCTCTGCCATTAAGTTCAAAACTCAGGGGGTGTCATTGCCGTTTCAAAAAACACAGGGGGTCTATCTGCCAGTGTTAGTTAACTGAGGGGGTGTAAGTGCAATTTACCCACACACACACACACACACACACACACATATATATATAAACCAGAACAAGATAACATGCAATTAGAAGGTAAAACTTCCAAGATGCAAGGGAAACAAGAAAAACATAAAAACCTCCGAAAGTTCCTTGGGCTCCGATTGTGGGACGTGACTAACCTAATCCACGGGTGCACAATTTGGCGCGCAAGAGACTGTTAAGAGGACCTCCAATGGTCCCTTGGGCTCCGATTGTGGGACACGAGTAAACTACTTCGCGGGTGCACCATTCGACATGCAAGGGACGATTAAGAAGGGTTCTGAAGAGCACCCAACGGGGATTCCTCTGTGATCGGTTGATTCGGATGACGAAGTAGGTGCAGTAGGTTCCTTGCAGAGTGTTATACTAGTGATCACTGGGTATCAAGGGTGAAGCTATGTGTAGCTTTGGTTAATATGTTGTGGAGGCCTTTTTCCAGTTTGGTCAATCTCTTTTTATAGGCCTTTTCTGTAACCGTTCGGCAGTTGAGTGATAATGGGGAACCTCAGTCTTTCCTCTGCTGACACATGACTGACTTCCTTACTTCATGTTCATAGCACGTCCTGCAACCCATCCTTGGCAGACTGGGCTCGCTTCAACTTGCTGAGCCTGTGCACTATTTTTCTAGGCCTATATAGCCTTTATTGGGCCAAAGCCCATTTCTTTCTTACTGCCTGGCCCACGCGGTCTCAAACAATCTATGGGGTCTAGACGGTTTTAGGCGGTCTAATTCCGGCCTGAACACTATCTTACTAAAATTTTAAATTACCCCTTATATTTTTAGTTAATTACGAAATAATCCTAATAAAAGTTCAGGTTATTACAAGAATCATCTTCCAGTTACAGCGCACTACTGGGAAGGGATTGGATCCACTCTAACTGGTGCGTGCCGTCTTCGCTACATCAACTACTGATCTTGTGGAATGGGGACAAGATCTAGGTAATAATGGCAGATAACATGCCATTCCCCGCTGACTCCAACGCAACCGAAGCCATGTTATAATACGGCGAGGAAGTTGGGACAGTACGCTTCGTCGATCGAGACCACAATGGAAGACCGAACGGGATATCGATTACAATCGAGGATCCCTAAGATGCTGAAGTAGAAGCATCTACGTCCAGACCGAATGAAATAATACTCTATTGGTCAAGGGACAACATGTGTGTCATAGAAGAGGTCCAATGAGCTACAACCTTGAAAAAGAAGGGTCGGCTGCAATCGAGGCCACCCTAGAAAAAATCAGAGGGTACTTAGAAGATAGGGATGCCGAGAAATGGCACTAGATAAACATGACGGAGTGCATTCTAGAACATGGAGAAGTAGAAGACCCTTCGTAAGAGGAAACTTCTATGGCCGATCTTGCTGTGGCCCTTGCCAAAATGGAAGATACACTCACAAAAGTCCAAGACTCTCTTAAGGAACTCAACCAAGGTAACGATGAAGACTGACGACCGGTCTGTATCAATGAACTCATCGAACCTAGTATAAGGCAAGAGATGGAGCAGCTGGTAAGAGAATACACAGACTGTTTCACATGGGATTATCATGAAATACCGGGGTTGGACAGGAAATTAGTGGAGCACAAACGGCCAATGAAACTTGACTTTAAGCCCTTCAAGCAGCCGCCAAGAAGGATGTCGGCAGAGGTAACTCTAAAGATCAAAGGAGAGATCGAGTGGTTACTTCATGCCGGGTTTATCAAGCCAATCAGGTATGTAGATTGGCTCTCGAATGTCGTGCTGGTGGTAAAGAAAAGTGACAAGTTATGAGTGTTCATAGATTTCAAAAATCTCCACTTAATAACTCCCAAAGACGAGTACCCTTTGTTAGTAGCCAATCTCTTGATCGTTGGGGCAGCGGGGCACGAACTCCTGTATTTTACGAACGAACATTCGGGATACAACCAAATCTTCATTGCTGAGGACGACATGGCCAAAACAACATTCAGATGCTCGGGGGCTATTGGAAATTACTATTGGAAAGTCGTGCCATTTGGCCTAAAGAATGCCATAGCAACATACCAATGAGCAATGAATCTGATCTTCCATGACATGATCGGTCAATTCGTAGAGGTGTATATAGACGACATCATGCTGAAATCCAGGAGAAAAGAGCATCATCTAGTTCAGCTAAGGAAAACGTTCGAAAGAATGAGATCCTACAAGCTAAAGATGAATCCCTTAAAGTGTGCTTTTGGGTTTAAAGCGAGCATATTCTTGGGTTTCCTTGTTCATCAAACAGGTATAGAGGTGGATAGTAACAAGGTAAAAGGTATTCTCGATGCTAGGCCTCCTGAGAACAAGGAGCAACTCCAAAGGTTCCTCGGCCAACTGAACTTCCTCCGAAGATTCATCTCAAACTCTGCCGGAAAGCTGAGTGCTCTTTCACCTTTGTTGAAGTTACGAACAGAGTCAGGTTTTGTATGGGGAGAACCTCATCAGAAGGCTTTTGATCTCATCAAAGAAATCTTGTCAAAACCATTTGTCCTGATCCCTCCAAGGAAAGGATGGCCATTGCAATTGTACATTTCTGCCGCAGAAACATCCATTGTCATTCTCCTAGCTCAGGATAATGACTGTAAACAAGAGTAGGCGGTGTATTATCTAAGTAAACTCCAGCTACCGACCGAAATGAGATATTCGGTCTTGGAGAGGCTATGTTTATCATTGCATTACACCGCCATGAAGTTAAGGCATTATCTATTCACCAAAACGGTGCTAGTAATAGCGCCGACCGATGTGATCAAATACATGCTCTCTTGACCCTTTCTGAGGGGAAGAATAGGAAAATGGATTATGGCCCTATCAGAATTCACTTTTGTATATGTCCCACAGAAAACGATCAAAGGCCAAGCAGTGGCCAATTGTCTGGCCGACCATCCATCATGCGCGATCGAAGAAGAATGGCTAGAAGATTATGATCTCTTTATGACCGACCTCGCACCGTGGACTCTTATCTTTGATGGTCACGGACAAAATAATCGACCGGAGCTGGAATAATCATTATTTCCCCAACAAGGAGAAGGCAAGAACATGTATTCCAGCTAGATTACCCATGTACCAACAACCAAGCTGAATATGAGGCCCTTATCATCGGTCTAGAAATCTTGACCGAACTAGGGGCCAGGGATGTCAGAGTGATGGGAGATTCACAGTTGATCAATTTAAGGAACTGAAAAGTTTTGAATTTAAGAAAAGGGTAATTTGGAACTTAAAGGGTTAAAGGTAAATTAGTAATTTTACCTAATGAGAATTCATGATGTATGAGAACCCTCTTAAATAAATTTTGAGAGTAGTGGAATCTTGAAGACTAATTAAAATTAGTAAGTGGATTTAAACCCAAGGGTCAGCTTAACTTAATTCCATTAAACATAAGTGAGACCTTATGGACCCAACCAAACAAGACCTAAACTTACTTTAGAGAGACTATAGATACTCCTTATAACTTAAGAAACCCTAATGTTGCTAGAAAATTAAAAGGGAGGCCAACCTAGAATAAGGGAAAAAGGCTTGAACATCAGAAAATCAAGAGGAACAAGAAGGAACAACAATAGACCTAAAGAATCCATAGCTACAACAATCTCTAAGGTGAGTGGACTTTCAATTCTTGGGCATTTGGGGAAAGACCCTGATTTTAGTACTCAGTACAACAATTTAATCTCTAATAATATGAGAATGAGTAGAAATCAAACTATATGATGTATGAAGTGTTGATGTTGTGTTCTACAATTAGGGCGAAGACAAAAGATGTATTCTAGTACCAAAAAGGGATATTAGGGATAAATAATCTTATGTGTATGAGAAATATTCATAGAATGATGAGTTATGATAAGAAATTAAGTTCTAATTAAGAACCAACCAGAAATCTAAGTCAAATTGACAATTTAAGGAAAAAGGAGAAATCTTGATTCGTGACCTCAGGTGGACCCACCGGTATACCGGTGAGTACCCCCGATAGGGATTGTTCTGTGTGAGATTGACCTCGGGTGGACCCATCGATATACCGGTGAGTGCCCTTGACAGGATCTGTATCTTTTATCTTGTGTGTGCTGAAGAGCTGGGGTAGACCCGACAGGTCCACCGACCAATCCCACAGGTCCACAGGCCACAGCCCCCGACCAACTTGACTTTTGGAACTCACTCCACCGACAATCTGGTACCCTACCGGTGGAGCCACTGACCAGGTAGCTTCAGGAGTTCGAATTCTTGAATTGATGTTGAGGGTATTAAGACAGGTAGGAGAAGTTGTTTCAGGTTTGGGAACGGTTAATCATCTATGGTGTAATATTAGTGTGCTAGTAAGACCATCAACCCTAGTGGGAAGGCCTATGACCCTATTTAGGTATAAATAATACTTTGGAACATGTGTTAAACCTTTAAGGTGAAGTGTTATTCATAATTGAGTTCAATTATGAGTTGTATAATAATTAAAAAACGTGGGACTAGATGTCCCCTACTTTCCTTGGAAATTCCCAGGAAGACAGTTAGTGTATGAAGTGAACTTAAACGTAGAGAGATTTTAGATGACTCAGGTTACTGAAACAAACTTAAATTGTTAATGTACAAAACCAAACCCATAAATCAATACAATAAATTAATTTGGGATTTTCTATATCAATTAAATAAGCATAATTGGGAATCAAAGTTTTAAATTGATTAATGAATGCCTCCAATTGATAAAAAAAACTGAAATTAGTTAATTGAAGAGTGATCATAATCTTTAGACAACCCTTATAATATAAATTGTATTGTTTTAACTGAATATGGGAACTAATTGTAAGAATAATATATGTTTTGATAGGTATAGTACATAATTGGGGTCAGATTGTAATTATAGAAAATATATGAGAGTGTGGTGTAATTAAATAAATTTAAATTAGGCTTGACCTAGATCTGGTCATGTGGCCCATTTGATAATAATCGGGTTAAAGTTGTAAATTAAGTTAAATTTCTGAATAGGGATTTAAGTGTAAAAATATTTGACTTAGGGATTTATATGTTAATAATGGAAGATAGTGGGGTCACTTATGTAAATTCTGATTTTAAGGGAATTAGGACTTGGGCCCAACGTGTGAATTAGTGTGTGCATGGGCTTGTTGTATGGCCCAAGAAAGGAAGGTTAGACTTGTCTTTTTCTATTATTTTGAATTTTCAGCAATTAAAGAGATAGAGGGGAAAGTCTCCCTAACTATCACTACCTTTCCAAATAGGATCGTGGGTTGAAAGGAAACTTCCCACCATGTAGTGCACGATCAAAGAAAGGAAAATGGAGGGGAAGAGAGTTTCTGGTTTCGCTGAAGAAGGGAAGAGAAAGAAGGAGAAGAGGAGAAAGAAGAAAAGGAGAAGAAAGAGAGAAGAAGAAGAGGAAATAAGGCAAATGAAGAAAGAGATCCCCATAAGAGATTCGTGGTGATCTTCCGATTCCAAGAGTTGCAAAAAATGCTTAGGAAGAGAGGTAGGGATTTCCATGGTTTCTACGATAGCTATATTCATAGGATCATGATAAATCCTTACGATGAGCATCAAGAATCCTTAGTTGCATGAAACATTATGTGATTGAACCATGTTTATATTGATATATGTGCTTTAATATGATGACATGAATATATGTGTTTTGAATCATGAGATTTGTGTTAGATTAACATGTGAATCCATGTTTAAATGTTAGGTTTTGTGTATAACATGTTATATTAATGAATAGTAGTATAAATCTTGATTTTTGTATGAGAAAAGTGTACTTTTGAGTTTGAGAAGGATTGGGCACGAAGCCCTGTAAATTTCAAAAACATTCGGGCTGAATACGACCCTCGGCATGAACCTTGGTTCGACCGTGGTATCTTTTGAGATTAGATAAATTATTTCATACTTTTCTAGGATTCCCCTGTTAGTTAGGAACACAATGGTCCAAGTTTGAGGTGATTCCTATAAGCATGGAATTAGTTATGGTCACAAAACCGAATGTACGTCAAGGCTGGAAAAACCCAAAGTTTCTGCTCCTTCTGTTGAGCCTTGACAGGAGCCGAGCTCACCAGGCAAACCTCGGCAGAAACCTCGGTCCCACCGAGCCACCTTCCAAGCATAGGTAATTTATTTATTATTTTTCTGGGATTTCCTTGTTCATTAGGGACACAATTGTTCAAGTTTGAGGTCAATCTGATGAGTATAAGAGTAGTTATGATTAAAACACCGAACATGTGTCAAAGCTAAAATTGGAAGACCTCGGTCTGACCCTCAGTCCCACAAAGATTGATACCGAGCTCCTATTGCTCCCATATTTTTTGGACAGTTGTATTTTGGTGATTGAATGTTGTCTGTGGTGTTGGTTTGTGGGAATTATGTGTGTGTGAGATTTTGTTCAACAAAATGTACTAATTACCCCAATTTGCTGTGTGTTGTGACCATGTATCGTGTGTTATGATGTATGATGAGATATCTAGAGAGTTTTAACATGAGATAGGTTATTTGGTATGGTGTTAGGATGAATGAAAATCAAAGCATGAGAATTTGTTGGTGTTTGATATGTGGGCCCTATACAATTCGTGTGAATTGTGATGTATTTGTGAGGGATGCTAGATGCATTCACTGGTAATGAATGTTTCAAGAGTGACTCTCGATGAGTTCAGTGTGTGATGTGTGTGGAATGATCCTAGAGTGATCATGGTTAGATTTTTAGAACTCTTTATATACGAGGGTGTAGTGGGTGGTTTTGTAAGAAAGTCACCAACGGTATGATTACTTATCGACGGGAACCTAATTCAACAAGTGACCATATCCCATCTCTAGAAGAATCAAAGAGTAAAGAAAAGAGACCATTTATGTCACGACCCGAATTTTAAAACGTGTCTCACTCTCACGTGAGCATGGCTTTAGAACTCCAAGCCGGACTCTCACCCAATTATACTCCAAACGTATACTCACAAGGGGTGGAAAACCACAAATAATACAGAGAATCCTAAGACAAAATAGGATGCGCAGCGGAAATAATCATATGACATGAATAGAAAGTATAACGTGTATCTAGCCACAAAATCTCATGTAAAGATCTCCTCACGCTTCAGAAGGGCACATGTGAAGAAACAAGATAAAACCCCAATACAAAAAGAAAAGGGGCATCCAAACAGTAAATATAGAACTTGTATAAAGGAGTCAACATGCTCCTACTCCCAAATCTCCCTCAATACATACATACCGATGAAATAATAAACAAAAAGGAACTATAATAACGCCCACGGTCTCTGCGTCTACCTCAGCATCCTTTGCCATTATCCAAGCCCTGCCTATAGTGCTCCCCTGAAATGTTAGGAGCCAAGAAGGCTTGAGCTACACACTCTGTAAATACAATGTGCATATACAATGTAATTAACCAGGATAGCTGTGTATGCATGGGATGCCATGATAGATGCAAGGTTCGTTCATTTATATGCAATGACATGAACAGTTCTATATTGACCCAACAATTGGTCAAAGCAATCATGTAAATGCAAATGCATGTCGTTGATATTGTGAAGTGGTATGCCCACGCCAGATCCAGACTGCAACACCGCATATCCCAATCATGGATATACAGCCCCTTTCGAGCTAAGGATGCCTCGCAAATTTTGTATGTACAACACAGTTTTAAGGGACTTTTAACCTTTGGGAATTCATGCCCCGTCTTTATTTTTATCGGGGACACACCATCTAAACAGGATAGTCCAGGGCATCATCTTCGTGAACCTCCCTCCGTGGCACGATACCCACTCACAACTACCAATCGAATTACCCTCTGTATATAATACGATATATATAGGTATCCTTGGGCTCTTGGGGTAGCTAATCCCTCAACCTTAAATCTTTTTGATTTATAATACATATAGTCCCCCATGAGAAACCAGAGGTTTTATCTCCCATTTGGAACTCGTATTAGAGTCCAAGTATCCTCACGTTGCCCTCTCATCCTTCTTAAAGAAACTAAGGGAAATATGTGGTCCAAGTCCTCGTAAGGACAACACATGCATATATGGCCAATAAATGCATGACATTAGCAATCAACTATATGTATGCACAACCATAATTAACATTCCTAAACATGCTTCAATCATTTAGTAAATATGAAGTGAAAGCATAATTTAAAGCCATACAATCATAGTCAACTCAGGGTGTTTATCACACTTGAAACCCCCCCTTAGAATCTTAGTTAAATTCTTCGTCGGCGGGTCTCGTCGATGGACCGACGTACCCACCGACAGGGCCCAAAACTACTCCGTTGGTGAGTCCGTCGGCAGACCAACGTACCCATTGACGCCCGTCGGCGAGTGTTGTCAGTACTGTCGATGACTCACCGACCCCCAAGAATGAAATTTAAATCTTCGTCAATGGGTCCCGTCGGTACCACTGATGGATCCACGGACGCTTGTCGATGAGTGTTGTCGGCAAACTGACCGCAGTCAGCCAAATTTCTACACTCCATGTCGGCGGGTTTATCAGTGGGCCATCGCATCCAATTACAGGGCCACTCTGCACCTCCTTTCGTCGGCGAGTCCGTCGATTCCATCGACGACCCACCGACAAGATACAAAAGGGTAAGTCTCATCGGTTGGTGTCCTCGGAAAACATATGTCACCAACCAACAGACGCGATTTCTGGGTTTTTCGCCCAGATTCGCACATCTGTCAATTTTTGACCAAATCTCCTCCTAGGTCTGTGTTTTCTAGGCAAAATTGGTCTAGAAAATTAGGAAGAACATTACCAAACATTTCAATAACTAAATTAAATCACAAATGAACAATCAAATCAATAATCAAACAAGAATATCATTCCAAATCCCATTTCAGCAAACCTAACCTAAAAATATGAAATCTATTCTTCTTTCAATCATAACTCCAACAAGATATTAGATGAATTATACACCAACATTCACATGAGCATTTCAAACATTCAATGAGTAAAAATGTTCAAAAATAATCTCAGAAATCCAAGATAATACAAAATAAATGCACACAATGCATTTACCTTCACAAGCAAGTCCTTTTGCACGAAAATTTGGGTTGAAGCGTTGGGGTTCCTTGATATTCCTCTTCTTCTTCCCTTCTTCCTTGGAGCTCTTCAAGTCCCTTCTCAGCCAAAAGACAGATGAGTCTAGGGTTAGACAACCCTAGTCTAAAACCATATTCTCTAAGGAGAATTGATCTCAGCCCTTCATTACCCCTTGGATGGGAGAATGAATCTCAACCATCCAAGGTCATTAAAGAGAGTGGCTAATGTGTTGGGAATGAGCATCACACAAGTTAATGCCCAACAGGGATTCTTCAACCCCTATGTCTCTAATTGATATTATGACTGAACCTTTTGCAGGCTGCCTACGTACCGAAACAGGGATCAAGTCAGACATAGTTCAAGGTCTGGGAATTTCGTCAGCGGTCTCCCCATTTGTATTTTCTCATCCTCCTCTGTTTCAAGGAAAGTGAGCTTTGGAGAAACGATAACGGAAGTTAAGTTCCGCTAAACCGTTTCTAACAATGTTCAAATTCTAACCTGAGGTAACATGCATTATTTACTCCAGTCCTTTAGGTTGACCAATCCCAAGTCATATTGACAAATTACATGTTTTCCATTGAAAACCGTGACATGACATATAGTTGATGACATCACAAGAGATTGGCGAGTCCTGTATGTCATGCTCATGAGAACTCGATATGGGCATTGGCAATTAGTATGAATATTCGCGGTAATGAAAGCTGTTTAGCCTTGGCGTCGTCGAGACTGTCTAGTCTTGGCGTCATCGAGGCTATTAGTCTTAGTACTTTCGAGACTGCGTGACCTTCAACGTCCTTGAGCAACGCTCTAGACGGAGGTAGTATGTAACGACCCGGACCAGATTTTTCCAAATTCATGGATTTTCCAGTCCAAGCGTCACCTTCACCTCGTATTTCTACGAGAGTGGCAACACAATTAAATCATAAGCG
>JAUPMG010193444.1:0-10148 GCA_031762675.1 Pachysandra terminalis
AACAAAACATCTTAAATCAGATTTTCTTACCCAAAGTTTTCTAGAAACAACAGGTTTCAAGTCAAGCTTCAATTTGGCTGTCCTTTTTGGGATATTGAACCTTATGCCATTCTCAATTGTATTCAAGTATTTGAAGCATCTAGGTTGATTGTGACTTGGCTTGTTGCAAAAGTGGCAAATAGGAACAAATCTCCTTGACTTGTTTCTAAGGAATGAAGGATCAGTTTTCTTACTAGAAACTTTGAGTGGTTCTGATGTTGAGGATGATGTCACAAAGGTCATCTTTGAAGATGAGCTTTCTCCTAAGAAACCAATCCCATGATGATCACCATTCGCTTTTCCAAGAGATAACAAGTGATTGAGCTTTTTCTGTGCCGGAATTCAGCATCTGAAGGTTCTTATGAGTCATTTCTAACACAATTCTAAGTTCCTATACCTTCTGTTCCTTTTCAACATCAATAGCTTCAAAATTTGTTGCAGTCCTC
Source organism: Pachysandra terminalis (assembly GCA_031762675.1). Taxonomy (NCBI): domain Eukaryota; kingdom Viridiplantae; phylum Streptophyta; class Magnoliopsida; order Buxales; family Buxaceae; genus Pachysandra; species Pachysandra terminalis. The sequence continues at coordinate 486 of JAUPMG010193444.1, forward strand.
TTTAAAGTCTCCCTCTCTTTAAGGAGTTTGGCCACTTGATCTTCTAGCGATTTGTTTGTTTGACAAACCATGATCCACTTCTCATACATTTTCTGAATAGTATCAATGCTTGGAACATCATCATCACTGTTCTAGTTTGTATCAGATTCAGAATCTTCACAAACTGTTTTAGTAGTTGTTGCAACATCTGTTGCAGCAGTGTAAGGTGCAGTTCGGTCCAGTTTTCTGCTTGTGAATGCAACATAGTTGCTAATGTGTTCATCATCTTCTTGGCTTCTATCAGATTCATTATCACTCCAGGTGATGTCCACCGACTTTCCTTTCTTCTTAAAAGTATTTGCACATTCTGATTGGATATGCCCAAAACCTTCACACTCACGACACTGTATCCCTTTATTTTTCTTCTTTTCTTCAGTAGGATTAGCATCTGATCTATTTCTTTGTACATTATTGAACCTTCCAGATCTGGTAGAAGGATTCCTCTTGTTCATCTTTTTCAAAACCTTACCAAATTTTTGGTTAGTAAAGCAAAATAATCATCCAAATCATCATCATACTCAACTTCTTTAGTGGGGGAATGGACCTCAGCTTGAAAAGCAATGCTTTTCTCCTTCTTTCGTTGTTTGAAGTTCATCTCGAGGGTTTGTAAAGACCCTATCAGTTCATCCAGCCTTATGTTGCTTACATCACGAGCTTCTTCAATCGCTATGACTTTGTGTGAAAGCCTTTTAGGGTGTGACCTCATAGTTTTTCTTACCAGTTTTGAGTCAGTACTTCTCTCCAAGTACGAATGCTTCATTGGTTATATCACATAGCTTTTAGTTGAAATCAGCAATCTGTTCATCTTCATGCATCTTGAGATCTTCAAACTGGGATGCCAACATCTGAAGTTTTGATTGCTTGACAGTGGTGGTGCCTTCATGTGCAGTTTGCAAAACATCCCATGCCTTTTTAGCAGATCCACTTGTTGAAATTAATTTAAATTAATTTGCATTAACACCATTAAAAATAGCATTTAGGGCCTTAGAATTTTCATTCGCCAAACGATCTTCTTCTCCCGACCATGTTTCCTCTGGTTTGATAATGACATTCTTTTATGCATCTGCTGTGGTGGGAGGAATCCATCCAGTTAGTATGGCACGCCAGCCTTTTCATTAATGGCTTTGATAAATGCTCTCATCCTAGATTTCCAGTATGAATAGTTCGTTCCATCTAGTAATGGTGGACGTAAGACTGAGCCTCCTTCTCTCATAGCATCCATTGCCTGCAAAAATACAGTTCTTTTTCTCGGATCTCACTAAACTTGTTAGTGACCCGCTCTGATACCAAATATTAGATCCGGTTATATAAATTAATCTAGGTTCTAGTGAGTATTAGATTAACTAATATTATCTAATGAAAATCAAGATAATAACACAGGAAATTTTAACGAGGTTCGGTATACACCTACTCCTCGGGACCACGTACAGATGATGAACAATCCACTAAAGCAACCAAGATTACATACACCAATTGGAACCTACACAAATTAAAGACTCCCTCTTTGAATTTCGTCGCCATTGTGTAGAATCAACTTCATGGACTTGTTCAGCGAGCTCCCTCGACTTATAGATGCGTGATTGAACTCATTTCAATCTGCAGCCGCCTTCTCCCGAATACTTCAAAGTTCTTCTCCTGATGAACTGTAACGCATGATTGAACTCCCTTCAATCTGCAGTCGCCTTCTCCCGAAGACTCAAAGTACTTCTCCCAAAGCACTGTAAAAACACTGATACAATCTTCTTGAATCACTTGGAGAGTTCGCCTTCTTCACGAAATTCAATGTGTATTTACAAAGAAGGTAAACAGATCTTTTGGATTCTCGGATGACAGACTGTTGCAATGCTGTTGCAACATTTTGTTACAACAGATCTTCAAAACGAGATTTGAAAACACATTACAATCTAATTCAAATTTTCCTTCAAATCTTCTTGATCTTTGTCACGAATCTTCCCTTAAAGATAAACTATTAATTAGCAACAATATAATACCGAATAGCTTGACCGGTTGATTACTTGCTCAATCTTCAATATTCCCAGAATATTGCCTTCAACAGAAAAACGGTTTGGATTTGTATGATCCACTGTTTGTAGGAGCTTCTCTTCAAAACAATAGTTGTAGTTTCTTACGAAATCTACATCTTTCTATTTGTTTGAAAGATCTTATGAGATTAGAAGTTTCTTTCCAACTCTCCAACTGTTCCATCCCAATGCACGATTCATGCAATCCTTTTTACTGAAACGGTATGCTTCTTAATGCAATCTCTTTAGAATATTTACAGCTGGTTGTAACCTATTCTTTTTAGAGATTCTTTCCTAAAACATAATAACCATATTAGAATGAAATCACATTCAAAGATGATAGTACTTAACTTAATTTGAATTAAGAAGGATACGGCCAAGAATGGAGTTAATTAGAAGGTGTGTTATTTTCCAAATCAAGTCTTGCCAATACATACGTGAGATCTATATTATATATATATATATATATAATGAAGGATAAAACAAACCGGATCACGTACCTCTCTCTATCCAAGAGTTTGGATCTGAGTGGAAGATCTAGACCACGAACTAGAATCCTCTCATGTTGGTATATGTGTGATTATTAGAACAATAGAAGGATGTCCATGTTCAATCAACTCAAACCCTAGAAGAAAATCAGATCTCTAGGAAGAAGAAGATATGGAGAGAGATAGAGAGAGAGAGAGAGAGAGAGAGAGTCCATATATTGATTCTCACGTATTTGTTAATTCCCTAGGAATGAGGAGGTTCCTATATATAGAAAATTCTACTATCCCATATGAGTCTCCTAATCCACCAAGGCTTTGTTCGAATACAAGAAAATGCAAGAAAGTTCTCTAGGAAGGGCAATGTAGGGAGAAGACAAAATCTTTTCTCACGATGCATGTTCAGACTAATCTTGTAAGAAAAAAAGTTTCCTTTTTCGTCATTCATTTTCTTATAAAACTAGTGGGCCCCACAATTTCTTACATTTTCTTGATATCCAAACTCATCGGTATGTAAGAAAAGTGAACTTTCTTTCATTCTCTCACATTGTCTCGGTATCCAAACGCCGCCTAAGGTTTTGGATAGGGTTCTCACATCAGGCCAAGTCAAATAGCTACCAAATATGGACGTCCCACTAATAAGGAACCGGGTTGGTCCAACCAAGTGGGCCAACCAGGTCAGCCCACTCAAGCAACCCCAAAATGAATAAAAGAACGAACCAAGTTGTCGTGAACCAGGAATGTGATTGGTTTGTCTTTGTTAGTAGAGTTAGGGCTGTAAATGAGCTGAGTCGAGCTTTGCCCAGTTTGGCTCAGGCTCGTAAATCTCTAGCAAGGCTCAGGATCTTTAAAAAATTTTAGGCTCCGAGCCGAGCAGAGCTTTGCCTAGTTTGGCTCAGGCTCATAAAAGCTCGGCTCGCAAAAATTTTGACTTATAAAAAGCTTGACTCATAAAAAAGCTTAGATTAGTACAAATGCATTAATATTATAGATGATAATTATTATTGTATGTAATATAATATGTGAACATGTGTGTTTAATATTATTACATAATATAAGATATAAGATATAGGATAATAAACCTATAATCTCATATACAAACCCACATGGGTGACCTCAACTGGCAGTCACTCTGGCGAAAAGAATTGGAGGTCCCAAGTTTGAGTCCCCAGGATGTCTGATATAAGGCTCTTGTGGGTGGGGTCATGTATCCGGGGTTTAACCCTATCCCCACAAAGTGGGGTCGAGGGGTTCCACGTAATAAAAAAAAAAAAAATCTCATATACGAACCAAGCAGAGCCTACCCAAGGTCAGCTCAAGCTCGTTAAAATAATGAGCTGTTTTTTGGGTTCAGGCTCGACTCACGAGCCTAATTATAGAGCTCAAGCTTGGCTCATACGAGCTGAGCCTGAGCCGAGCCAGCTCGGCTCATTGACAGCCCTAGGTAGAGTGAACATGGATCGCACCACCAGAGTGCCCCTAGGACAGTTCGGAATACAAAATATTGCATTTCATGAGCCAGCTTAACTAGAAGGAGAGCTCGTGTTCAACCATCACTATGGCTATGACAAGTGAGAAAAAAGAAAAAGAAAATAAAATCCTCTCTATGACAAGTGATAGAAAAAAGAATTGGTCTCCATCAATCTCATTGTGTGCTAGTAGCAAAGTTGAAGCCACATCATTATTTTTTTCTCCACATAATTGACTTTCTCGCCTACTTCATTACTTGAGAATGTCCAATATTTGGTGCTATAATGCTCATACTTGCAACAATTATGTTATTGCACATTTCTCTTATCATATCATCTTCTAGTAAATGGTCGGGTGAAGGTACCTCTTCCTCTTCCTCTAGAAACTTGTGGATTTTGTGTTCTTCCTCTTCTACTATTGAAATAACTTCTTCCCTCTCTTCCTCTACTTCCAAATACTCTTCTATGATTTTCACTTCCTCTTCCTTAGTTTTCATATACTCTTCCTCTTTGTGCTCTTGATTTCTTCCCTCTTTTTATTTTGAAAGCTTGGATTGAAGTGCTTTCTTCGATTAAGTAATAGGCTTCTTGGTCATCGTTTGATCATGTAATTCTAGTGATCCATCAAGTGATCTATAGTCATGGCATTCAAATCCTTTGATTCTTCAACTGCTACAACCACATACTCAAACTTTGGGGTCATGGATTGTAGTATCTTCTCTATAACACGAACATCATCAATCATTTTACCATTCATTCTCAATTCATTCACAATAGCCAAAATTCTTATAAAATAATCAGAAATGGACTCCGTACCATTCATGTGTGATGCTTCAAATTTGGCACGAAGCATTTGAAGCATAGTGTAAAGGATTGATCGATCCCGATTCGCATCATCTAGGGACAAGCCGCGAGCCATGGCCGATCCCAAAAAAATTTCAAACAACATTGACTCGGACCTATTCAGTGACGGATCGGCCGATTCGCCACAGAATCAGTGAGTCGGAACATACGATCCAAACTAGATTGTCCAGTCCACATCTTTAAAAAAAAAAAAAAGGAGCCCGCTCAACTCGGCTTGACTTGGGATGAGTTTACAGAACTTGAGAGAGAGAGAGAGAGAGAGAGAGAGAGAGAGAGAGAGAGAGAGAGATACGGAAAGGCAGATAGGTTAAAATAAATCCTGAAACTTTTTTTTCTTGATCGATTTACCTCTCAAGATAATCTTTAATGAAGAAATTCGAAGGATCACTTAGAATGGAAGGGTTGGCTTTGCATTGTTCGATGAATTTCTTCAACTGGTTCGCCCTCGCTATTTCCATGGCGTCTTATCTATCTTAGAATGGAAGGTATTAACAAGATATAGCACTTGATGAGATATTCCATGGGATCCTACTGTCTTAAATATTTATATTTTGGAGCTCAATCCTAGATACCTGCCTTGAGATGTTGGTGTCTCATGATTTGGAGTGTTCGTATGGGAGGAAACACTAAAGGGACTTAGCGGAGTGTTCGTATGTGAGGAAGCATCTACGCACATATCTTGTGGAGCGGTATCTTTGTCTCTATAATCTGTTTTCCTGAAAGTGTGAGAAGAGAGGTCTTTTCAGTTGAAACGTTTTGCCATTGTGACTATTCTTTGACATATCGAGGTTTCAGCGCACGCGAAGATATTCCAATGTTCATAAATGAAATTGGCTGAATATACAAGTAGAGCAGAAAATGAAGCAACTGTAGCAATTAGGAACAAGCCCCAAAAGCTACCAAGTGTGAGACTATTTGAAGAAAGCTTGGTACTGGGGTCTGAGCAATTGGTTTCATTCTCAAAGGATGCTTTCTTAATAACTCCCATTTTATCTCCTATATTCAAGATTGCCCTTGAGATATCTGACACCAGAGGAGAACCTCTTGGGAAAACCTATATATGCCAAAGAATAATATACAAGTTATTGCTATGTATTGAAAAACAGTACACACAGACATATACAAAGGGACAGTGCATGTAGAACTATATAAAGGGGAGGAGAGAGAGAGAGAGAGAGAGAGAGAGAGAGAGAGAGAGAGAGAGAGTGGAACGACTGGAGGAAGAAGAAGAAGAAGAAAGGGAAGAACACACACTAGGATCAAACGCATATAATCGGTAAGATACATCTCTATATAATTCTTGTGGAATTCTAGTAGTTATTAATGCTTGATTTCATATTTATTGTTGATATCATGAAGTATTAATGTCAGTAGGATTGATTTTATTCCTTTATATGTGGATTTGACGTGTTGCTATGAACTAGGTACAAGGTTGGATGATTTCCAGATTTAATCATGATAAGTGTTTAATCGTTGTTTAAAAGTAGGTTTAATGAGTTACTGAATGTCTATGTATGTTTTCGGAGTTATATGCAATGAATCCTGAAGTTTAGAATATATTTGATAGCTTAGAATTGAATTCCAATACCAAAAGGAAAACCCAGATCTCGTACCAATGGGTAGACATCGATCCACCGACACCTCTGCCGACAGAGACCATTTTATAGACCAATTTTGCTATTCGGCAGGCTTCAGTCCACCGATGCTTCTGCCAACAACCACTAGATTTCACAGAGGGGTTCGGTCCACCGACCACTCTACTGAAAGAGAATTAGATTTTGTTCATTTTAGGTGTTCGGCAAGCTTCGATCCACCGATGCCTCTACCGAAGACCCAATACATACCCAGATCGGATTTTCAAAATTGTTTGACATGAGTAACTGATCAATTGACTTGTAGAATGAATGTGGACAATAAATAATAAGTGTTGCATGAGATGATTATAGTTGATTGTGCATGTATGCCATGGAAATGATTCTTGTGATGGCCTCCTAAGGATTGTTCGGATGTATGGGAGCCCGAACAGCTTCCGAAGGACGTTATCACTGGACATCCGACTGATTGTTGGAAAGAATACTTGTGATGTGGTTGTAAGGATTGTTTGAGTGTATGGGTCGCGGGCAGCTTTCGTATCACCTGCAATCCTACTAGTTGTTTGATGGTTGAGTCTAGTCAAACGGGCAGCAACGGATTGGAAACATGGAATGGTTGTTGTGGGTAATCGTCTTGGGTGACAAAGACCTCCCTAGGTGAAATCCCTAAATGTACGTGGGTAAACATCCTCTTTGAAGGCCTCTGTGAGTGTTAATCCCTAAATGTACAGAAATAGCTTCGGGAATTAAGCCCGATAGGTTGCGAATCCTACAAAACCACGTTGTACACGTGAGATGAATGTGTGGAGACATATTGACCGTAAGGTCTTGGACCGGGGTGTTGGTGGAGATTGTTGGACCGGCTGATCATCGGATAGTGGAGTGCTTCTTGTGCATATGTGATATATTGGTATTGATTGATATTGTAGAATTCTTACACATACATACTTGATTGATATGATATGGATTGAATAACATGTTTTCTGTTATTTGATTATTATAATGATGTTGTATTACTGTTTGGACTAACTCTGTTCCATGAGGATGGTTACCAGAATATGTTTCTTATATGGGCATTCTAAGCTCACTACAACGTTTCATGTTGCAGGTTAAGACAGGTTAAAGTGGACTATTAGTTGGATGTGGATGCTGTTTGGATTATTTTAATTTCTGCTTTTAATTTAAATAGTTTAAACTTGATGTAATAGGATAGTTAAGCATTTATTTGGATTGTAGGCTCTTATGAAGCCAAACTTTGAAGTGTCTTCTGCACTCTGATTTGTTTTAATGAAAGCATTATTAGGCTTTTATTATAGTTCGTTGTTGCTAGCCGCGTTCTATGGTTAGGAACCCGAAGGTCTCACCTCGTGATCCGTGCCACCCACCTAGGAATTCGGGTATCGAGATCTGGGGTGTGATAGATTGGTATTAGAGCTCGAGGTTAAGTTTCCGAGGGTGTAGTGTAGAGAACATAGAGGTGAAACTAGGATCGACATATTTGCAATTGTATGTTGAGTGCGTAACATGATTGTGTGTATTATTTGTAGGATTGTTTAAGCATGTGAACTGTAGGACAGAAGACCGAACTTTTGTTTTGAGTTTGTAGATGGTTGGTAGGAGAAGAGCAGCGGGTGAGGGATCATCTTCTGAGGCTAGGGTTGATGTGGACCCTCAGGTAGCTAGAGTTTATCAGATCCTTGGAGACATGACAGCTTTCCAACATGATCAGATGGAGAGGCAGGATAGGGCCGAGCATAATAGAGCAATAAGAACCCCTGTTATGTGGTTGGAGAAGTTCAAGAAACTTGCTCCACCTACTTTTGACGGTTTAGGTGAGCCACTCTAGGCTCAGAATTGGCTGTTAGACATAAAAAGAATTTTTAGGACCATGGGATGTCTGATGAACAAAGAGTGTCTTTGGCTACCTTTCTACTGAAGGGTGAGGCACTCCACTGGTAGAACATGGTGGAGAGGAACATGGAGACAGTGATGACATGGGAAACCTTTAAGAGTCAGAGTCTAGAGACATACTTTCCTAGTAGTTATAGGAGGCAAATGGCATCAAAATAGAACAAGGTCCACTCACTGTTGCGCAATATGAAGCTCAGTCCGCAATGATGTCAAGGTTTTTCCCTCATATGATTGCGGATGAGGTTGACAATGATTCCAAGTTTGAGGAAGGCTCGAGACTGTCGATTAAGAAGAGGGTAGTACCCCGAAGGTTTAAGAAGTACTCGGATGTGTTAGAATGTGCAAGGATGGTAGAAATGGATAACATGAGGTACTTGCAGGAACAAGACAAGAAGAGGAGTAACCGAGATAGGGAGAAGACTCATAGGTCTAAGGAGAGAGATGGAGAACAAAGCACAAATAAGAAACAGAGAACAATAGAGAAGCCGGATCCAATTGACACTACGGGTAGTGTAGTGGCACCACCTCAGCCACACCCACCACCCAAGTGTTATAGCTGTGGGAAGACAGGGCACATTCAGAGATTTTGTAGACAACCTAGGAGGCTAGATGAACAACCGGTAGTAGTAGCTCGACCAACCCAACTGGGAATGGTCAATGTCCTTATTGGAGAGACCAAGGAGTTTGATGCGGAGGGGGGTATCTAATGTAGTTATTGAAGGTATTAATGCACACACTTTTTCTGCTTTTGATTTACATTACTTGCATGAATTTATATGACATAAATTGATTGTGTTCCATGTTTTGATTTATGTTACCACTTGAACAATAGCATGATTTAAAAAGCATAATAGACTTTAGTGTTTGAAAACTTAACATTGCTAAATTTCGGGGACGAAATTTCATTAAGGAGGAAAGGTTGTAGTGACCCTAAACCAGAATTTAGGATAAAACTGTAATTAAAAGAAATTTTGGGAGTGTACTAGAATTCTTTAAACTAATATTGGACTAAATAGTATTTGAAAGGGGTATATTGGTGATTAATAGAAACTATGCGTCGCGCCCCAAATCCGAGATATGGGATCTCGAGGATTCCAAGGAACCGACTTTCAGACCCACCGCATTGATACGGATAAACAACCACAATGTCAACCCTTACCTGGTTGAATCAGAGTCTTAACTAATATAAATACTAGCGGAAGTCAATCAGAATTAAAACCATAGCCCAACCAAGCATGTTGAGCTATCAACCCACAATCAAGGTAATAAAATCTAAAAGATT
>JAUPMG010193474.1:0-10147 GCA_031762675.1 Pachysandra terminalis
CACGATCAGCTTGCAGGGGGGTGATAAGAATAGAAAGTTCCTTGAGAATATATTCTCATCCCTTGAGAGTATATTCTTATATATTCTGTAATCTATCTCTGTATATTCTGTAATCTCTCAATAGAGAAAGTGTCTATCTTTGTGAGATCTACACGGCTGTAAAATCAATTATAAATACACCACAACCGAGTGGGAAGAAATACAGAGTCTTCAGTTTCTTAACAGATCTTTGTTCTTTTCATTTAAGACGTTTCGTGTTTCTGCGAAAATTTTCGATGTAGGTAGAATGCAAGCACAATGTTCCTAGGATACAATTACTCAATCACACTGTGTTGCCTTCATGTTGTTCTACACAAAAAGAGAATGAACGAGCTCACCACTAACACTGACACGCTTTGTTCAGCAAGGCAATACAAAAGCAAAAAACTGAAGAGCCAAAAACAAGAGCAGTAGCAAAAATCATTCATATTAAGTTTCTGTAAACAACCTAGTTTACGAACGTTATAAGACTGACAACTTTGTAATTTCGTGGGACCAAATCTTTGAGGTGGTTACCACAACGGACAATAAAAAAGGTTAAAAATATAAAATTAAGGTTCAAAAAGATAGAACCACACTCGTGGGCCTAAACTCCTCAATGGGCCTCAGGTGCATGAGCGCTCCATATGCATATTGTCCTCTACAAACTCAGAAAACTCATTGAAGAAAAAAGTATATAAACCACTCCTCAAATTTGAAAGTTTTCAATGTGGACAAGCTTTCACACAAAACACACACAACCGACAAAATGCTTAATGCTCTTTAGACAGAAAATATATAAAAGATACTTTTACTAAAATAATCCAACAGGTGTGAACGTAGTTTAGTCCTCATTTGTTCAAATGTATAGTGTGCCCACAAAAGAGCTTTAAAATGGCTAGGGTTCACCTTGCGTGAGAAGTGATCAAAGAGAATCTTGACACCTTGGGCCCATCAAAGATCTTATTCCCTAATGAAAAGGGACTAGATCATCGGTAATCAAAGCCTGTTAACAAAACCATTTCCTTCTGTACAATGTACATCCATCCCTTACTAGTATAGAAAGACAGAGAGATTACAACATGGATTATGTATCTTCCATGTTCCCTTTACAGCAAAGCGATGATCCGCTTTACCACTTTTCCTCTAATCTCAATCAAGATCATAAAATTCAACAAGATCTGCTCACAATTATCCCGTCATTTGAAGCTAAAGAGCTCCCTATCGCGCCGGAAAGAAGTCGAAGTCGCCGTAGGTCATCGGCCGATCTTGATGACAAAGATGAAAGGACTACTAATGATAATAATAGTAACAGGAAGATCATACATAGAGATGTGGTGCAGCAGAGGAGGCAAGAAATGGCTGGCCTTTATGAGTCCCTTAGATCATTACTCTCTCTTGAATATCTCAAGGTGATAGAACAAAATGTTTGCTTGTTCTGGAATTTTGTGTACAATTCTTGTTCTGGGTTTTTGAGTACAAGGTTATGTTGTTGGATGGTTGCAGGGAAAGAGGACGCTACCCGATCGCATCAACGCCGCGACAAATTATATAGAAGACTTGAAGAAGAAAATCAAAGAGCTTGGTGAAAAGAGAAATGAACTGAAAAGATTGTCCAATTTGAGTTCACTCAGTGTTGCAAGTGCAAGCTCCCAGAACCGTAGTCCTCTGGATTATTCTGTGACGGTTCGTCCGTGTTTGGCTGGAGTAGAAGTTCTTATCAGTAGCGGCTTCAGAGGGGAAGAGCTTCCTCTCTCAAGAGTGATAGAAGCATTGGTTGATGAAGGGATGAATCTAATTAGCTGCATTTCCACTAAATCAAATGAAAAGTCACTTCATACTATTCAGTCTGAGGTACAGTTAATCGAATACCTTTCCTTAATTACTAGGTTTAGGGTTTCATCTAAGCTTTTTTTTTTTCTTATGCTTTAGTTGCAAAAATAGATCAGTATCATTTGGTGCAATGTAATGCACAGGTGAGTAATTTGGCAAGCATCGATCTATTGCGGTTGCAACAGAAACTGACCGATCTAGTCCGGTCGAGTACCTATACAGCCATGATTTGATTCTTGATCCCAACTTTGTTTTTGCTAGTTCAGATGCTGAAGAGTATTTGTTGGTGAATATTTGATGTCACAAGTTGCACCTTTAAGTAGGAAGGTACCTTATTAGTGTTCTCTTTGATACATTTATGCAACATGCATGTTCAATTTCCATGTTGTGGTGGAATGATTTTCCAACAGATTGCTTCACTTAAGACTGCAATTATGTGGGTAATTAGCATCTCAACCTCATTATCACATGCGCATAACCTCTGATTTATTTCTTTGATAATCCATTGATATGTAACAGCTAGCCTTCTCCATGGATCAAGATCTCAGCTGTTTCTTATCACATGCTTACTTGTTTTAGTGATCTTCATGCTGTTATGCAGTTCAAGTGATAAGTTGATTGAAATTTGGTGATTTTTTTTTAATGGATAAGTTGATTATCATGATCAATCAGATATTATCTTTATTAGCAGATGTAAACTTGTACATTCATTGCAAAGATTGATGAACAATACAACAATATAAGGCACAAGGAAAAAGAAAAAGAAGAGAAAAACTGATAATTCAATTTGTACAAAGTGCTGGATATATATATGTGTGTGTGTGTGTGTGTGTGTGTGTGTGTGTGTGCATATATAATCCCAAGATAAAGAATTGGATCCCAAATTGATCTAAAGCTCACCATTCTTCTGGAAGTCTTTGAAGTATGTGTTGAAATTGGTTTCTTTGGCTTCTTCACTTATTATATATTAATTTCAGTTCAAGTTTTCAATCTAAAACACATATCCTCCCTTCTTATCCTAACAAAGACATAAGAACCTCTAACTATGATCTTTTCTTTTCTTTTTTCATATATTCTAGCCTGACTGTCTTAATAAGTTTGTATGAAAATGGGAAATCCAAGTCCAGATGGAACCAAACCTAGGTCGCGAGTACGACACTTGGCCTTCAACTATAATTCATATCTGAAATATTGTCTCCTACTTAGCTCATTATATTTGAAGTTAGCATTTGGAAATTATCCTAATGGTATATCATTATCGACGTATGAGAGTTAATGTGAGAGATGAATGAGGATGGAAGATTGATGAATGAGAGAAAGAGAAGAAGGGAAAAAATCCAGAAAATTATAACTCTCTCTATCTACCATATCAGTAATCTGTCAATGAAATAAGTCTCTTTCATAACATCTCTTTTGATCCTTTCAAAGTCATCAGCTAGCTTTAAATGCATATTGAGCTTAATCAGATTTATGTCCCATTCCATTTTACAGCATTTTACTCAGAGTTGGGAGTAGAAACCTAGCTAGGTCCTGCATATACTATCTTATTTCATAGTCTTAGACTTGAAATTAACTCATAAAATTCTATATTTTTTGTTTTAAAGACTTGGTTATCATAAGAAATCTTTTAAGGTCTGAAACTGTGACAATGAATTTTATTTGAGTTGAGTTTAAAGTGATCATGTTTTTTCATTATACTACTTTTCCTTGTTTCATTATGGTAAATCGGCTATATGATGGACACCTCATGTTGTGTTAGTGATAACCAGGTTTGGATCTGCTTACACTCGTCTCTGGTTGTGTAGTTGTGAGGTTATTTTCATAGTTTTGATCGATCGGGTATTTAAAGTTTTTAGTGTTACATTTAGAAATATTAGTTTCTAAATTCTAAAAGGTGAGGTGAGAAAGCTATGTAACCCTAATTCTAAAATATAATGAAATCTTTCTCATCTTGTTCATGGATGTAGGTTTCTTCCACAGCATGTAATTCTCATTAATTATATATGTTCTATGTAATTGCTCTTTATATCTTTACTGTTTTCTTTCAGGGTTTAATTGCATCAAATCTCCCATAAACTTATCCTCTAGAAACAGATTTTCGGAAACTCAACTGTATCCCAGAATTCCAAATCAGTTAGTCTATTGTCTCCATCATATTCACACCAAGGTTTTAGTAGTACACATCTAATCAATTCTCTCAAACTATTAACGTGGCCAGCTCTTCGTTGATGCATGTTGTTACTGATTTTACAGTATCTTTAGATGAATTTCTTTATGTTTAGACAAATTTACATTTGCAATGTGGGATCAAAAGGAAATTAAATTTATGTGCAACTTCAAAAGGAAATTGAATTTGAGATTGAGATGGGATCCAAAGAATTTGCAATTGGGGTTGATTCAAGTACGCTCATCAGCCATCTCAAAAGTGCAGGCAGTCTTCTTAATTAAGGGCCATCTTTTGTCTCTCCCAAAACCCTCTGCAACGCACCATTCCAACTTACAGATAGAAATGTGGATAACTAACATATCACATTAAGATCACATGCTATGCTTGATGCAGTCCTTTCAGTGACCAATAATTAGGTGGGTTGGTAAAACCTAAACCCAACTCAATTAATAAATGGGCCAACCTGAACTCATTTAGTCAAGTTGGGTTTGGACAGGTTAGTGGATCAATTTAGAAATTATCAGCTTTAGGAAATTTATGAAAATAGTTAGAATTTGGTCAGAACTCATTTTAGTACATGTTAACCAATTAAACATTTATATTAGGTTAAAACTCACTTTGTTACGTGCTAACCAAACACGACCAAGAAGCCGTCAAAATTAGTTCCTAGAATGAGTTCCTGATCCAGAATGGCAGCCAAACTAATAATGAAAGACAACCCACGACTCAAATTGATCAAAAAACAAAAAACAAAAAAAAATTTGAAAAACAACCAAGGCTTGGGTGATGTGAAAGCAATTTTGTCCAAAAATAACAAAGATGACAGATAATTCTAGGTTTGTTCCTACCAACTTGGTACTACTTTGTTTTTCTTAAAGAAATTAAGTAATGGAGAATGTTTTCTAACTTCAACCGTAAATACATTTAACCCTTATAGTGGTTTTTATTGAATTACAAGGGTGAGTGAATAAGGAAGTTACCTGGCATCTTCAATTTCCTTTTCTTCTTTGTCCAACGGTCGCAATATAATTATCCGTTATAAGAGAGTCTTCAATTTCCTTTTTATTTTTCTTCTTTGTCCAACGGTCACAATGTGATCAACGGTTATAAAAGAGTCTTCAATTTCCTTTTTTCTTATTTGTCCAATGGTCGCAATATGATAATATGATCAAGAGAGTCTTCAATTTCCTTTTTCTTCCTACACCTTCCTTTCTTCCTAACTTCAACGGTCACCATAGCTTTGATTTGAATTTTCCAACGTCTCTCTCTCCTTGGATCTAGGAGAGAGAAGTTGACATGAACATGCAACTTAGAATCAACTTAGAATCAAAAGCTTTCCCAGGAAAATGCAAGGAAGCACAACATCTGCATTGTTGGAGTTCTTGCTGTCCTATACGTGACACCTTTATGATTATTGTCATAAATAATACCTGTTCACCTAGCAACCAACAAAGGGATTGATTTTTGGATGATCTTGATTCGCTCTTCGATCTGTAATTCACTTATTCATTATATAATAAGATAATGGAGTAGGATATGCCTAAGCAAGGGATGTTTCATTGTGAAGCATTCTTAATCATTGACTTAATCTTAATCTTAATTCATAGCAACAAATTTACAGATTTAATTAGCAAAATAATAATCGAAACCCGTTCATACTTTAATCAGCTTCGTGTGAATTAAGTAGATGATCTTAATATATTGTTTTAATTAATAAAAAAAATTCAAATCTCATAATCCTTAATTTTGGAGAGAATGATCCAGTAGGAGATGTTCATAGAATTCTAACCTAAGATTGTATCGAGAAGAACAGTGATAGTAATATCACAGCATCATCTGGGTCCTCAAATTTATCAGGATTTCTATGATCAAATGATAAGGACCTACACCATAAAAAAAAAATATATCAGTGGTTTAAAGCTCGTAGTACAACAAATTTATGATCAAAATGTTTTACACCCAATCATTTCCATCACAATAGGGACCAATACATATAGCATAAAACAGTATCCTGGGCATATCTTCCTTTGTCAAGCAAACATTAAAAATTATTAGATGCTTTCTTCTTCTTCCTTTTCTTTTTTTATTCCCCCTTCTTCTTCCCTAATTGGTAAGAAGCTTTTTTAATATTCCCTAACAGCTCCTCATCCAACTTGAGTGCTCATAAAATAAGGTATTTTTTTATCATCAGAAAATCTTCTCCTTGATACTGTTGGTGTTTATTGTCTCTTTTCCTGTCCTATATTATCTCATGTGTGTGTGTATAAACAAAGTATATATAATTAAGAAAACTCATGTGTTAAAATTCTGATTATATATAGTACCTTCGCACGAGTAAAATATCCGAACCGTCCATGGATGTTATCTGATCATGTAATCCTAATCATCTGATTATGTTGGATTGTTACTATTGATGATTGTGATCAAGACAAGTCTTCCATACAATACCCAACAAAGAGGTTGGACTACACTTACGTGCATAATATATAGGTCAGTCTTGCTCATTAAAATAAATGTATGGTGCCCACTTCCCACAAACTAGCTAGCTTTGAACAAGCTGGTGAGGTCACTCCTTGTATCATCTTGTCTGTGAACCGATCGAAGAGAATCTTCCAAAAAAAAAAAGATCTTATGTTCTAACAAACTCATCTTCTGTTCAACCTCCATTGTTAAAGGGATAGAGAGGAACCCATTTCCTTCCATAGAATAAGTAGGTATAACAAGAGAGCTTAAAGTATGGATTATGTATCTCCAATTTTCCCTTTACACCGAAGCGATGAGCTGTTCCAAATCTCTTCTATTTCCTTCCAACAAAACACAATCCAACAAGATAATGAGCACATGCTCTTATCTACTCCATTGGAAAATAGTGTTATCATGCCCATCAAGCAGGATAAAATCCGATGCCGAAAGTCATTGGCAGATCCCAACCACAATGATGAGAGAAGTAATGAGAGCAAGAAAAAGAAGATCATGCATAGAGACCTTGAGCGACAACGAAGGCAAGAAATGGCGACTCTTTACTCATCACTACGATCGTTTCTCCCTATTGAGTACCTCAAGGTGAACAAAGTTGTATTTCCTTTTTATTTTTTCTGCTATATACTTTCTTTTATCTTCAAGGGTTTGTGTTTAGGGCTATGGTGGGTTGTTGTTGCAGGGGAAAAGACCCATATCAGATCATGTTAATGAGACTGTGAATTATATAAAACATCTGCAGCAGACGATCCGAGAGCTAGGAGAAAAGAGAGAAGCAGTAAAAGGGTTGTCCGATTCGAGTTCTCCGGTTGTCAAGATGGGAAACTCGCAGAATCGTCGGTCGAGCTGTGTGACGGTTCATCCATGTAGGGCTGGAGTGGAGGTTGTTGTTAGTAGTGGCTTGAGAGAGGAAGAGATTCCTCTCTCAAGAGTTCTAAAGGTACTGGTTGAAGAGGGACTTAGTAGTGTTAGCTGTATTTCAACTAAAAGGAATGAGAAGTCACTTCACACAATTGTTCTAGAGGTACTATGGATTAACTTTTTTTTTCATGCTTGCTAGGTCTAGGGTTTTATCTTAAGCTAACCCTATCTCATTCTTTAGATGCAACAACAGATCTCTCTCATTTTTATGTTTATATACAGGTCAGTGATTCGCCGAGCTTGGATCTATCCAATCTGCAACAAAAACTGACAGATTCAATCCAGTCAATTTAGATTTTGAAGTAATGTATTAGCTGATTGTGTGGGAGTCCTTGAAACACTGCCATGATCTGATTCTTGATCTGAAATTTGTTTAGTTTGCACAGTAAGTTGAAGAAGATCTCTCTCTCTCTCTCTCTCTCTCTCTCTCTCTCTCTGCGTGTGTGTCCCAGATCCAGTGTCTAAAATCTTTGATAAGGTTGAGAGATGATTTTCTTGTACAAATGAAATCTTCAAGCTTGCCTTCTGTTTGGAACCTTGCTATTATTTCCCATTAGGTTTAGTAGTTCATACTTAGTTCTCTTGTTATGCCATGATCAGATGAGTAAGCTAACAGGTCATTTTATTTTTATTAAAGATGACCATAAATTTGATAAATAGCATCTTGAGCTTATAATCATATATGCAGGAGCTTTGATTTGATTATTTTGTCATCCATTCATATAGAGGAAGAATAATACTAGCTTACGATAATTTTCCACTTAATAAAAGCCACCATCATAGCTGCAAATCCGACTGCCGCGGCCATTTTTATACGCGACACTCCCTTAGCTTCCTTATTATTTTAGTTGATTTTCATGCTTCCTTGTCTTCATTTTTTTTTTTTTTTTTTTTTTTGTTCTTTGTTCATATGCAGTTAAGATTGAATTAATAAAAGCAGATGCATCAGTTCTAAACATGATATACTGGCATGGAATGTCAACTAGTATACTTGGCTTTGGAGATTCTCCGAATTATTGAGTTGATCTTATTGTTGCCAAATATTAATTAAGTTCTTTGATCAGTCTATGTAAACTTGAGTTTGTCGCGAAGAATATAATGACACTAGTCTACAACAAGTGATTCAATTTTCACAAAGTTGGCTGCATGATATATGCCTCGTTTGATTCTTTCTTTGTAGCGTGTCTATACTCTTAGTTGATAAACTAGAATAACCCTATAATCAAAATTCATCGTTCTTTTGGAACTAAAAAGTAGTTGTTAGAGTGGCCTAATTGCTGCTTCACAAATAAATTTATGCTTGGTTTCATTTTCTAATTGCATTTTTTGATTCAAAACAATAGAAGGGACAGCAATGGATATATACTAGTTAATCATTCCATTATTAAATTTCATTTTCATTGTTCTTACTTTGGACAGAATCAATATGCTCCCTCCCTCTCCTACTTTAATTTTCATTTGTACCACCAGTAGATTTTTTATAAACTATCTATTTGAAATCATTCCTTCTTATATAGACCACCTACATTGCCTGCCTTATGTGTGTGCGCGCGTGCACGCGTGTCCCGGCTCTACCCGCTGATCGATAATCTCCTTTGCATCATTGTGAGATAGTTTGCATGGTTGGAACATTGGTAGATAGTTGCATGATTGGAATGTTGATAGTACTATGCCTTTTATAAACTGTGCATGCATTGTAACTCCCGGTTAGTATTACGAACGGCATCTTTCTTTCCCCCCTTATATCGTCGGACACAAATGAACTGAAATTATCCTTTTGAAAGCTGTATAATTAGTGCATTTTAGGATGGGTCTTTCACACTAATCAGTTTGATATTGAACTATACACATAGTAAAACTATATTACAGCATCATTCTCTAGTTGGAATAATTAGCACTATAGGTCTTCATTGCATGCCCTATTGCTGCTATTCTCAAGCAGTCATTGAACAACAAAAGTATCATTTTTGCAAGCTCTTCTGGTGCATTTTAGTCTTTCAAATTAAAAAACTCTATGGTCCATTCCAACTTTATATGGATGATGATAACACAAAATGCTAGATCCACCCATTGATATGTTACTACTCTAATGTCTTCTTCCTAGCATATCACTTTTCTTTTCATTTCTTATGTTTTCTTCTTTTTTTCTCCTTCCATAATCACATAGTCAGCAACCTGTGTGATTATATTATTGCACTAAACTATCCTTCCCATTGGAATGGAAATGGTGGGAAATTTGGGCTATTGTTGGTTAATATTGTCATCAATATTTTGTTTGAAACTTCATCTTTTTTTCTTTTTTCTGTTTGAAAAAAATATGAAAACCTCATTTTCATGCATAAGTTTTCTGATTTTATTTTGAAAATTTATGCAATAGAAAAAGGGGCATTTCTTGAAGCTTGTTAATATTCCAGCATCCTTCTTCAGCATTGTGCTTAGGAGCTTCAGGCTATTTTTGAGCATCTAGAGAGATAAGACTCCAAAGGTGTTTTGTTTTTTATCCTTTTTTCTTTATTTTTTCCATGATTTCAAATATATATCTTTTGG
The DNA here is from genome assembly GCA_031762675.1 of Pachysandra terminalis. Classification (NCBI taxonomy): domain Eukaryota; kingdom Viridiplantae; phylum Streptophyta; class Magnoliopsida; order Buxales; family Buxaceae; genus Pachysandra; species Pachysandra terminalis. The sequence goes on from JAUPMG010193474.1 coordinate 9,965, forward strand.
ATCTAGTCTATTAAATTTATTAAGCAAAGAAATATCTAATATTTTGTCTTATTAGATTTAGTTTATTAGATACTATATATATATATATATGTTGGTTCCAAAACATGCTATTTTTGAGCATCTAGAGAGATAAGACTCCAAAGGTGTTTTGTTTTTTATCCTTTTTTCTTTATTTTTTCCATG
>JAUPMG010193505.1:0-10147 GCA_031762675.1 Pachysandra terminalis
AGTGGGGTTTGCGGGTATTGCAGGGACTGTGTGTGAGTTGGGGTTATGGATTGCAGTTCTTGGTGTCCCATTGAATTTATGGGCATCTCATACCCTAAGCCTCATTGGAGATGTTTGTGGGGGTTTACGTGCGGCAGGAGAATCCTTCTCAATAGGGGAGCTTGCTAGAGCCCCTTCTACTTAGAGTCGGAGAACGAAATGCGTGCCCTATTCCCTGTTCGATGATAATTGATTTCGGTTGCATTGCGTTTGATATTTACATTGAAGTGGTGTGACTGGTGTCTCCTAGTATTTATGCTGATATCAAACTAATTTAGGTGGGTGTGGGGGAAGGGTGCTTCAGTCGAAGGAGTGTTTAGAAGAGGGGTCGTATTCAAATGCAAAAGCGGTTAAGGATGGAGAGTCAATAGGCGGGTCGGTCGGGTCTTCTGATCCAGATCTGGAAGGGTGTTATGAACAGATAGTGGAGGAGACACAAGTGGAGGGTGGGGGTGAGGAACACGAGGTTTGCATTAATTAGGGGGCTATGTGTCCTTATGTGGGTGAGGATGGGAAGGTCAGCGGTTTGGTTGTGCTAGCTGCATGACAAATTCGAATTGGGTTGGGGTGGCGGCAACTAATGGTTTAGAAGTTTTGGATGGGACCTCTCCTCAGTTGTACATGCCTAACAGGTGTAGTCGGTAAAAGATGGTGGGCTAGGCCATGAGTCATTGCCCGATCAGGGCCTAGAGGTAGGAGTTGATTGACTTCCGTGCGTCTAGCATTTGGTGGACTCTTCAGCTTTTAAAGACAATGCAGCCAGTGGGCCCCTGCTTGGGCCGTGTGTAGGAAGTCTATTTGCGACCCAAGAAGTTGATTCGGGTTTCCAGTCCAAAGTGATGCGACTGGGGCCTTTGAGGGGTCGCATGTTTTGGGCCATCAAAGGTTGCACTCAGTTAATGGATCGGGAGAGTCATTGCTTCAATTGGTCGGGGTAAACCAAGCGTGGGTGTTGGATCGCATGACCCAAGATGACTTGGGGGTTTTATTTAGGGAATTAAAAGCCTCTATCCTTAGTCTGCAAGAGGAAATTGTAGAGGTTCGTCTCCAGGTACAGGTATCTATCAGCAGCAGCAAGAAGGTAAGCTGTGGTTGCGAGGGGCGCTCCTCATCGTCTATGGCAGCTGTTCTGCCGAAGCAGCCGGGTGTATGTGTCTCAAGGGCGATACAAGCCAGTAACAAAGGGGTGGTGGCCATGCGCAATGGTGACAAAGTTTGTTCAGACTGGTTGCCGCCTCATAGTAATTCCGGTGGAAGTGCGGGGACTGTAGTAGGGAGTATGCTACTGAAGTTAAAAGACGAATTCGATGTGCTGTGTTTTTCTGTGATGGTGGATACTCCTTTAAAGCTGCTCTCTGATATGCAGATCGGGGTTGATCTTGTGGCATCTCATTCTTCATCCTATATGGGTGGTTCATATGGTGTTTGGGGCTTATATGGTCTGACGCTGGGCAGAACAATCGTCTCTTCCCCCTCTTTTCTGGTAAGTCATTCCCGCAAGTTTCCATTTGGTTTTTCTAATCCTGTGGCGGTGTTTGCTTCTCCTATTCAGGTAAGGGTGCTGGTTTTTCTTTGGAGGGGTTTGTTTCTGCTAATGACAGAGACCTATATAATTGCGATGTTAGACCTACCACATCTGTTTCTGGTTCTGCTGTGTCTCTCTTGGCTCTTGACCTATCTGGCCGAGCAATGCTAAGCGAGGTTCTTGAGGTAGAGGCTTCCTTGGAAAGGAATATGGTTAGTGGGGGTATTAAAAAAGAGTGGGGTCGGTTGCGGAGAGTATGGACAAATGGGTGGGTGTGGAGGATATTTCGAGGCGATTTAGAGTCTCTGTGTCTGATAGGGATGGTAATCCCATTTCCGGCCTCGGCGGTGAGGTGTTTTAGGAGAAGTAGGTCTGGTCAGCCTATTGGGTGTTCACTGAGAGCTAGGAATACAAGGTTGTGGCTGCAATACAATAGGAGGGCGAGGGAGCGTCGAGTCAATAGTGATCAATGAAAGTTCTGAATTGGAACATTAGGGGGCTTGGAAAAGCCCATAAGAGACGGGCGGTGCATGAGTTGTGTTCTCGTGTGAGGCCTCATATTGCTGTCCTACAAGAGACCAAAAAAGAAAGAATCTGGAAAATCCTGATTAGGCGATTATGGAAAGGTAGGAACTTAGAGTGGAAGGCTCTTCCGTCTATAGGGGCGTCGGGGGGTATCTTGGTGATATGGGATACTGAGTTTTTCTCGGGGGAGGTGTTAAAGTTGGGTAGCTTTTCTGTGTCGGTTAAGGTCATAGATTTAAAGGATTGTTTTGAGTGGGTCCTTTCGAAGGTGTATGGCCCTAATTGTCGGAGGCGCATGTTGTTTTTCTGGGAGGAAATAAGGGAGGTGAGAGCTTCATGGGATGGTCCTTGGTGCTTGATTTGGGGACTTGAACGTGGTGAGAAATCTGGAGGAGAGAAGTAGAGGGCACACAGTCGATCGTAGTATGAGGGAGTTTTCGAGTCTAATTAGTGACCTTGGTCTAGTTGATTATCCTATGAGTAGAGGGTGGTTCATGTGGTCTAAAAGTCAGGAGAATGCATTATGGTGTCGTTTGGATAGATGTTTGCCCTCATCTAGTTGGGATGACCATTACCCTTCTGTCTCACAAATTGCTCTCGAGAGGACCACCTCAGATCATTGCCCTCTCTTGATCTCTTCTGAGAACTTGAGATAGGGTCACTCTCCTTTCAGGTTTGAAAATATGTGGCTTACATCATGGGATTTCAGGGCTAGAGTCGATATTTGGTGGACCGAGGTGGAGAGGAGGCCTTTTAGTGGCAAGGATTTCAATTTATTCAATCTTTGAAGCATTTGAAGATTAAAATAAAAGATTGGAATAAGAGGGATTTTGGGCACCTTAGTATAAGGAAGCAAGATCTTACAGGAGTGATTGGTCATATTGATGGTGTAGAGCAGAATAGTGCTTTATTGAGTGATGGGTTCGAGGAGAGGAAGGCGGCAAAGGCCAATTAGAGGTGTTGTTGAGACAAGAGGAGATTAGTTGGAGACTGAAGTTGAGGGTTACCTGGTTAAAGGAGGGTGATGAAAATACTAGATTCTTTCATAAAGTGGCCAATGGGCCTGCCAAGACTAACTTACAAGTGGGTCTCCAGGTGGAAGGGGAGATTGTTGAGGACATAGATAGGATTGTTAAGGCGATCTCAGGGTTTTATTCAGAATTGTATGGGTTTGATCAGGAATATTGCTTTGATGTGTCAAATCTAGCGGGCATCGATTGTTGGAACATCATGCGGTGTGGGTGGATAGGTCTTTTGAGGTTCAAGAAATCAGGGATGCTGCTTGGGGTTTGGGGAAAGATAAAGCACAGGGTCCGGATGGTTTTTCGATTGCTTTCTTCCTGGAATTCTGGGAAGCGGTGAAAGATGATCTTATTGGGGTGCTTTAGGAGTTCTACGAGGATGGGAATATTAATAAGTTAACGAATGCTACATTCATTGCCTCATTCCTAAAAACTTTGGGTCTAGGGAGCTTAAGGATTTTAGGCCAATTAGTCTGATTACCAGTCTGGATAAGATTATTGCCAAAGTGTTATCCTCAAGGTTAAAGGTGGTAGTCGGGGATTTGGGCTCTCAGAATCAGAGTGCGTTTATTGCAGGTTGTCAGATCCTAGATAGTGCCCTCATAGTCAATGAGGTGGTGGAAGATTGGAAGAGGAGTGGAAGTGAGGGTATTGTTTTGAAACCTGACTTGGAAAAAGCGTATGATCGAGTCGAGTGGCATTTCTTAGATAAGGTGTTGATGTGGAAAGGGTTTGGGGCTAGATGGAGGAGGTGGATCTTGGGTTGTGTTCAGAATGTCGTGTTCTCGTTCTTGTCGAACGGAGTGTATGGGCAAGTGGTCCCGTCCCATGGTTTGAGAAAGGGAGATCCATTGTCACCTTTTCTCTTCACTTTTGTAGCAGGTGTGCTGAGTGGTTTTTTAGCAAAAGGAGAGGAATTGGGATTGATATCGGGGTTTGAGATCGGGCGGGCAGTGTCTGCAATGTTGGCGACATGTCGATTTAGAGATGGGGGACACGAAATCAAGGTGTAAATCGATTTACCCTGGTTTTGTGCGACATGTGGCGAAATGGGGGAAACATTTGAATTTTTTTTCGATATTTCCCCATCTCAGTGACATGGGATTTTTTTTTTTTTTGAAAAAAATTAAAAAAACTGAAAAAATGAAATAAATTGAAGTAAATATTCTATGTTAGTAAATATTAACTATGAAACTGTTTAACTATTATGCGAAATAAAAAAAAAACAGATTGAATTTTTTTTTGAAATTATGAGTTAAAATTGTATGGTATCTTATATGCTCATTTTCATGTACTTTTAGTAGATCATATTACATCAATTACATCATATAGCTTAAGTAGATCATATTACATCAAGTTTTACACAGCTTGCACACCCACAGCGAGTAGGTGAACCTTCCTCAAGCAACGTCCCTTGATATTTAGACATTTGTTTTTTGCATTTTTGATGTATTTGGATGCATCTTGGCCTTAATTAGGCATGTTTAAAGTTTGGGGCAAAAAGTCCATCAAAAACTCATGGTTTCTTCACATTTCCCCAACCTTTCCCCTTGGTTTCCCCTTTTTTCCCCATGTCAGCGACATGACAGGCAACATCGACATGGTGATGTGGGCGGGATTGTGTCAATATCTCCCATTTGTATTATGCTGAAGATACGTTATTGTTCTTACATGCGGATGAGATCCAAACTTATTGGATTAAGTCCATTTTTAGATGTTGTGAGATGGTGTCAGGGTTAAAAGTTAATTTGGAGAAAAGTAGTCTAGTAAGGCTGACTTTTTCTCAGGACAGAGTGGAGGTGTTTGCATCAGTATTAGGTTGCAAGGTCTAGGGTTGGCCATTGGTATATCTAGGTCTTCCTCTAGGGGAAATCCTAAGACGTCTAGTTTTTGGGATTTGATTGTGAATAAGGTGGATAAGAGGTTGTGGCTGAGTTGAAAAAAAAGGTTATTTATCATTAAGGGGTAGGATCACCCTATCAAGGTGGCCTTGGCCAATATTCTTGTCTATTACCTGTCTCTGTTTAGAGCCCCTACTAGGGTAGTGAGGATTTTGGAAAAACTCTAGAGGAATTTTCTGTGGGAGGGTGGGGGGCATAGTAAGTGTCATTTTGTTAGGCAGGAGTTGGTGTGCAGGATGAGAGAGGAGGGTGGTCTTAATTTGGGGAAAGGTGCCTATTAGGGAAATGACTTTGAAGATTCATTAGAGAGAGATGCATTGTGGTGAAAAGTCATTCATAGCAAATAAGGTCACTGTAATGGTTAGGACAACAATCCATCTGCTAGATGTTCCAGCACCAGTATTTGGAGAGTTATTGCTTCTATCATTCCATCCTTCTGTGTCATGTGCGTTTTTGTATTGGGGATGGTCTTCAGGTTCGGTTTTGGCATGATCTGTGGTGGGAGGAGTCCATTCTTGCGGTTCGCTATGCTCGCCTCTTTAGAGTGGTCACTCTTAGTGAAGCTCATGTGCGTTTTTGTATTGGGGATGGTCTTCAGGTTCGGTTTTGTCATGATCTATGGTGGGAGGAGTCCATTCTTGCGGTTCGCTATGCTCGCCTCTTTAGTGGTCACTCTTAGTGAAGCTCATGTGTTTGAGGTCCTCTCTTGGTCTACTTCCGGTCTTGTTTAGAACTTAGCGTTCCGCCGGGATTTGTGGCCTCCTGAGTTATTAGAGCTTGGGTCCTTGTTCGTTGATCTAGAGGATGTTTTTATTGGCCTCAAGGCTAGGGATCTTAAGATTTGGAGTCCGTGTAATAATGGTGTCTTTTCTGTTCGCTCTTTCTTTTCGGTTATCCGTCCTCATCAGGCTACTCCGTTTCTCTTTCCTCATTGTTGTTTTTGGCGTCCTTTTATTCCTTCTATAGTAAGGCGTTTGTCTGGTCAGCTCTTTTGTATAAGATCAACACCTATGACCATCTCCAAAGGAGGTGGCCGTCGTGTGCGTTTTCGTCCCATATGTCATTTTCAGGGAGGGGGAGTCGGTTGATCATCTGTTCATTCATTGTTCAGTGACTATGGAGGTATGGACATTTTTATTATGTTGTGTGGAGGTGAGGTGGGTCATGCCAGAGGGGGGTTGGTGCCTTGATAATGCAGTGGCGTTTCCCAGGTTTAGGATTGAGGGGCAAGCTGATGTATCAGGGAGTATGGCATGCGATTCTTTGGGTTCTGTAGGGGGAAAGGAACTTGAGAATTTTTTAGGGCAGAGGTAGATCGACAAGTTCGATTATTGATGCGATATCGTTGATGGTTTGCTCGTGGATGGTAGTTATTCTTGCCTTTAAAGGGATCTCTACGTCTGGTATATTGGTTGGCTGGTCCGAGGTTGCTCTCACATCCCCATCGGCTCAACAGGTGGTGAGATAGTGGCTGCCTCCGTCTGTAGGGATTGTGAAAGTTAACTTCGACGGGGCATCTTCAGGTAATCTAGGGGCCTCAGGTATTGGGTGGGTGTTTAGAGACCATGACGGTCAGATTGTTCATGCTTTTTCGGGTCCGGTAGGGGTGGGTGACTGCACTAGGGCTGAGTTGCTAGCTCTTCTCATGGGATGAAGGGAGGTAGTTTGGGTGGGCTCATTGCAGGTGGTGATAGACGGTGACTCGTCGTTAGTGATTTCATGGATGTCCAGGCCGGTCTCTTGCCATTGGCGGTACCTTCATCTAGTCAGGTTGGCTAGATATTGGGTGGGTTGATTCAGGCCTCGTTTGTGCACATCCCAAGATCTGGGAATGGGATGGCTGATCGGCTTGCCAGAGATGGTGTTGTGAGGGAGGAGCTGTTTGCGGGATTACCTATGGCAGAGATGATTGGTGGTGGAGTATGATGGGTCCTTGCCTATGTTGCTCTGGCCCATGTTGGTTGGGGTGCTTATTGTATTCTTATTTTCTGTTTTTTGCTGCTTCTTTGGCTTGGTGCTCTCCTTGTGCGCCGGGCCTTTTGGGTTATTGTGTAATTTCTTTTACTTTCTCTTGCACATATATATCTTTCGATGGTTATTCATCCAAAAAAAAAACAAAATTGTAGATTGGAGTTATCGGTTTTCCATGTTGAGTGAAAAGGTGATGCGTGGAGATTAAAATGCTGATAAAAAAGTAGGTTGGAAAATTTTTAAAACCAAAATTATCCGAGGCATGCAGATCGAGGGTAAAAACTAAAGTAAAATATTTTTCTGCTACCTAATTTTAGGACTTTTCACCCTAAAATCAGAATTATTTTAGCAAATTATTTGTAATATGAATCAGGTGGAGCTTTGAATTAACATAAGTTCAAATAATTTGTACACGTGGTTTTGATGTAGACAAACATAAGTTCATAGATTTGAAGTTAAATTTAGAAAGAGGGAGTGTTTCTACCATGTCTGGTAAATATTCTATAGATTGTAAAATTCTAAACAAAGGGATAATATAAATATCTGACTGAAATACATAATTTTCAACTGGAGACTGTAAGTTTGTAATTACACATGGTTTTGTTCAGTGTGCACCCAAATCAAATAATTTGTCTTTTACCAATCATTAATATTTGAAACCACTTTCTATCTAGTGGCTATCCAATTTCATGAAACAAATAATTTGGATCATCCAACTTCTTAATTCTTCTGATATCGTCTTGTTTAAGAGGTCTTCCATATATGTAGAAGACACAGGTAACATTTGGAGAACTAGTGTGCAGGACAAACAAATTTTGTTATATGAGTAGGTTCAGATAGGTTATGTGGAAACATGTTCAGATGTGGCTTGGGGTTTAGGCTATGTGAGTGTTGTTCATTGTGCATGGAATCAAATTAACATGAATGAATTTTACCAATGTAATTATATTTTCAAAACCACTTTCTATCTGATCACCATCCAGTGGCAAGAAAAAAACTAAATGCCTAGGACCATCCAGTCTTTTAGATTCTTCTGATATGTCCTGTTTAAAAGGTTGTCCGTTTGACATAGTATGTTGCAAACACAGGTAGCAATTGGACAACTAGTGTGTAGGACAAACAGATATTTGTTTTATGAGCTGTTTCGGATGGTTGTGTAGGAAACAAGTTAATATGTAATTTGTGGTTGGGTGTTTTGAATTTCCAACTATTGGAAGTATAGATTACAAAGACAAGAGTAAAGGGTACGTTACTCATAGCCTAATTTATCTAATTTGTATAGCTAGTGTATATTTTTTTCTTCACTACTTTTATTTAACTCAAGTGATGGATTCTCTTACAAATAGGGATGGTATCAAGGTTTAATGTACTGGGACCGGTCTGTATCCGGTACCAAAAAAACACATTTTCAAATTATAAAAAATTGAACTGGACTGGCGTGGCCGGTTGCCAATCCATACCGAAACAGGTCTGAACCGTCCACTAAAAAATTTAAAAAAAAAAAAACATACAGGACCGGTCGGACCGATTGTATCGATCACCAGACTGATTGTGCCGGTCTGGTCTAGACCGGTACTGATTGTACCGGACCGGTCCATAACCCTGTGATACAATCGTTTGTATCGCAGGTTGGAATTGGACCGTTGAGGTCTAGTTCCGGTATGGGCCGGTAAAAGCCGTTCCGTAGAACCATGGATGACAATGCGGCAGGTTCCGAACCCGACCCTAACCTGATATATGGGTTACCAAACTGGAATCATTAGGGGTGGGGTGGGGCAGTTTACCCTTTTAAACCACCCCAAAGAAATACTTAGTTTACGTGGGAATTACAATAAACACCCCCGGGTGTGAATTATAAGTCTTATGACTCGTTGGAATTGGGTGTCTTTTTTTTCCCTCGTGAATTTTAATTCCTGTGGGAATCGGTCATCCAAACGCAAGAATTGAAATTCACACCTGCAATTCCAATTCCCACCCCTGAATTCCTGTGATCCAAACGGACCCTAAGAGAAATTAGGTGCTAGTCATACTACTTCCCAGGGATGGAATCTTACATCTCTAAATTAACTAGCTTATAATAGACATCCTTATGACTTTTACATTGTTTAATTGGTTACATGCATCATTTTAGATGTCATGTTGCCGACATGTCATTATCGGGGGTGGGAGACACGAAAACTTGGTGGAAGTTAGTGGAGTGATATATTCCACCATGTTGCTGAAATGTTAGTGATATTTGCGAGATTTTGCACTATATTGGCAACATGAGGGAAAATGTTGCACCTTATGGCTCCACAAGTGTGACATTAGTCGCTCTATACAACATTTCGAAACAAAATTTCATCTATTTTTGTAACATGTGGATTTTACCCTCCACCTGTGATTTTGGTGTCTTATGCTACCATTATCACCACCCCCTTTTATCCCCAGTATCCCCTTATGGGGATAATATTGATTATTATTCCAGATGAGTACCAGAGAATAAGTGAGGGATTACACGGAATGGTATCATCCATGGTTCAAAATATTGTATCGAGGTAGCGTATCGGTCGGCCTGGAAACGGATACGTATCGAGTATCGTATTGGATACCATGGATACACTATAAAAGTCATGGATACACAAGGAAAATGGTAGATACATAAAACAAGATCCAAGATAAAGTTATAATAAGAAAAATTAACGTGCTTTTATTATGATACACACACACTTATAGTATATATTAATATGGAAACCAACCGCTATGTGTGCGGGTGAATGGAAATTTAAAAAAGTGTAAAGCAAAGTCATAATATATCACATAAACTAAAATAGCATAAAGAAAACCATAAATATATTATGGAATGATATATTATATATGTATGTATGTATATTAACTAAATTACAAATCCATAATATTTTTTATAAGATAACATTTTATTTCTAAGATACAAATCATGCATGAAAACCTAATCTAGGATGAGACTGTATGTTTTTGATTTTTACATAAAAATATAAAATAAAAAGATATGGTCAATTCATAAGACTAATAGATTATATTTTTAAATAAAATATGTAGCTTATATACTTAAGTTACTTATATTGTACACATGGTTCAAAATATCGTATCGAGGTAGCGTATCGGTCGGCTCAAAAACGGATACGTATCGAGTATCGACACGGATA
>JAUPMG010193516.1:0-10147 GCA_031762675.1 Pachysandra terminalis
AGGTATTAAGGTTGGGTTTCTCACCTAATTAGATAATAGGAATTGATTTGAAAATACTAGGCTAGATACAATATTTCTGTTGCTTATATTATAAATATTTAGTCGGATATTAATTTAAAGATTTTAATACCTAGAAAGCTATACCTTTTTAATATCCGATTATATCTAAGTTCATTTTGGCTAAGGTATCGCTGCCACTCCCAGACTTCCGTCTAGAGTGAAGGTTTCTGGTTCGGATTCGGGTCGCCCATGAGGTGTCTGGTTCGGGACGTGACAGAGTTCTCCAAGTCGTTGTCTGAGAAAGCCTATACTTGGTACAACAACCTTGCGCTGAGCTCGGTGTACACCTGGGTGGACATGACCTTTCTCTTTTACAAGAAATTCTTTGTCACCAAGGAGGTCTTCACCATCGTAGAGTTTAGCAGAGAGCGCCAGGGCCCCACAGAAGACTTGGTGAGTTATGTGAAGATGTTCAAAGGCCTCGTGATGATCTACAGTGATAACCAAGAAGAATCTTGATATGTCGAGATGTACGTAATGGGGATGCTCCTGGAGTACAGAATACACCTGGAGAACCGTAAGCTCTCGAGTTCCACCCGTCTAATTGAATTGGCCCGGAGGACGAGTCTTTCAGTAAGGTTGCCAACCACGGCCAAGAAGCCGTTTGAGAAGAAGCGAAGGGCTGAGAGTGCCCATGCAGAAAGTCGTGCCCCGAAGAGGGGAAGGGGAAATGACGGAAGACCCGAGTGTCCTATCCCTCCAGCACCAAACTGTTCGTTGGCCTAACTAGACGTTAAGTTGGAAAGTGGGATCCGTGACAACCAGATCGTACTGCCTTCTGTGGACCGGGAACCAACTGCCCAAGTTATGAGGGACCCTCGGTATTGCAAATTCCACCGGAGTGTACGGCACCTGACCTTCGACTGTTACACCCTGAGGAGAATTAATAGAGGCAGGTTTGTTATTGGAGAAGTGGATCTGCAACCTGAGCAAGTGCATGCAGACCCCCTACCTACACAAAACGGTAGGGGAAAAGAAGTTGTGAATGTCCTCTTCTCTGAGGTTGAGGGAGGGACGGTTGTCGAGAGAAGGTCGGTGTCGCCCAAACCGCAAAAGCTTGAGAAGAGCCTCGAGGAGATTGGTTTCTCGAGGCAAGAAAGAATTGATATGCAGGCTTACACCCAGAGACTTCCACTACTGGAGGCTGAGATGGTTTACGTTGTCGAGTTCTCAAAATACGGCGTTATCACATTTTGGAAAGGAGGACATGATGGCCGCAAATGAGGACCACTGCTAGGCTCTTTATCTGAATTCCATCCTCCAGGGTGTGGACATTAGGCGGTCGTTGATCGATGTAGGGTCCTCTTTGAACATCATCCTCCTTAGCATTTTGAAATCTATCGGCGTCTCGGTAGACAGAATCATCCCCCAAGCAATTAGGATCTACGGGTATGACGCACGGAGTCAGTGTGCCTTGAGTCATGTGATCCTCGAGCTTCAAGTGGGACCATACAAGTATCCTACCCTCTTCTATGTTCTGGAAAGCAGTCCCACTTACCACATCCTCCTCGGCCAACCTTGGATCCACTGCTGCCATCTCGTTCCCTCCATGTTCCACCAATGCTACAAGGGTTTCAAGAAGGGAAGATGGTGCGGCTGATCGTTGACCTGTGCCTGTTTGATGAGACCTAGGTTCATCTAATAGATGCGGCTAAATATGAAGAGTTAACCTCTGCAGGCGAATGCCAGGTGTCCCCACCTCGGGGAATCCCGCTGTGAGCATGGCCTACTATACAAGCAGATACCGAGGTAGCTTTGTCAAAAACCGGTCCATCAAAGAAGAAGTTGAAGGAAGAAAAGAAGAGAGAGATGAAGAAAGAAAAAGGTTGTAATAACCTGAATAATTCATAAAAATAATAATTGAGAACCTTAGGGTAGGATGGTAATTTTTTTTAGATTGATGAGTTAATTTCACTTAGTAAATCTAGTTTAGATCACTTAGCACTCTTAATCACACAAAGACACACTAGAAATCCCTAGATCATTAACTGATTAATTTAGACTGATAGACTTAAGGGTAGTATTAATCAGATAGTTTAAATTAGTGATCAAATTGGAGCACTATTTTATGGATGCCTTGATTTTCTTATTAATGCATTTCTTTGTTCTATAACACATAAAACTTGTTACCCTTGGTTGGATTGCCGATCGGATTAGATTCGACCATGCGATCAAGCTTGATGTGATTTTTGGTGTATTACTGCTATGTATAGTAATTTAGCATTTATGTGTTGAGAGAGTGGTAAAGTTGTAAATTTCATTCTTTGATGAGGTGTGTGGCTGGGATTTAATTGTAGGATTGTGTGGCTTAGATTTAAGCTAGTAGGTTGTTTGTCTTTAGTGGATGTGAGGTGTAAAGTGAGGATTAGAGTGGGTGTGAGTATGTGGTGTAGATTTAAGTGGTTGGGGTGGTTAGATTTAGATAGCTAGGGTGAGAGTGGATGTAAATGGATGGCTAGGATGAGTTAGTGAATGGAGGGTTGACATTGAGTTGGTGAGGATGGAGGGTTTAGATGGAGTCATGTGTTAGGGTTAGGTTTGAAGAGAGAAAAGAGGATCTCATGTCTTTTTCTCTCATTTTTGAGCTTGAGGCTAGGGTTTTGGCTTGGAGAACTTGGAGGAGAAGAAGATGGGGAAGAGTTTGCATTGCTAAGGATCTTCCATGGAGTTTCTTGTGTTCTTGAAGAGGTAAGTGGATATCTTCATGAACATAAATAGGCTCTCTTTAGATTTCATGTTTTTTCCTTACTTTTCATGTTCATGATATGTTTGGATGAATCAAATGTCTAAGATGATAGGTTAGGACTCATTTTCATGTTTTAAACTATAGTAAATTCTTGATGGTTAATCTTAGTTGTTATTGGTTAGAGAATGGATTTATTTGTCTTGATCTTAAACGTTAGTTCAGTGCCATGATTTAGAGTTGCATCTTAATGGACTTTAACTACTAAATGTATGTTAGTAGTTTCCTTTTGTTAATTGTCCAAAAATTATAGAAAACCCCCTTGTTTTTGGTCTGTTTGCGATGTTAGGTGAACTCTTAGGCATGTCGAACGGTCGCCGAACATGAATTCTTTGGGTCATGGCCTGCCCAAAGGTGGATCGGTCTACCTAAAAAATCACATAGACCCATATATATTAGAATGTTTGCAAAGATCACATGTGGTGATAGTTGTAAGGTAGATGCACCTCATGCATTAATCAAATAATTGACCTCATGCATCTAGTTTTTTTTTATTGTTGTATGAACTGTAAGTATTGTGAATTGCATGTTTTCTAGGATAGTCTTATATATTCCTGAAGGTATCATACTTATTGGCTAGTGTAGCTCACGCTTTATAGCGAAAACATTTCAGGTACGCTAAATAAAGAAAAAGACGAAGACCTGGATGAAGATTTGATCGCGATTCTTATTTATTAAAGTAATGTAATAGCAAGTAATCATTTCAAATCTAAAAATCTCCATTGTATAAACATTATTTAGATTTCATCTAATTATGGATTGTAATATATCTATTTCTTTCAATTGTCATTATATGGATTTGAATGTAAGCTTTCCTTTATAAATTTCCCTTGAAGAATTTCTAATATATACATATTTGCGACTCTGATACTTTTACTACTATAGACGTTAATCTTCATTAGGATTTTCGTTTAAGGTATATACCTAAATTGTTAGTAGGAATTGATTTGAAAATACTAGACTAATTTATAATTCCAATGCTTGTATAATGAGTAATCATATTGGATATTATTTAAAAACTTTAAAATCTCATAATTTGTATCTTACTTAATATCCTTTATATTTAGTCCCCCTTGAGTTAGATATCGCTTGCCACTCCCAAGCTTTGTTTGGGGTGCAGGTTGCGAATCCAAATTCTGAACCTCCAACAAGGATTTCCGGTTTGGGTCGTGACAAAGGCGAAGAGGCCAAAGAGGTCCTCTGAGGTGACGATGACCGATTCTGCGTCTGGAGCTTTGTGCACGAGAGTTAAAGTTGGGGATGGGCAGTTTGTATACAAGCTATGGACCGAGATCGAGAAGCTGAAGTCGACCCCCCCGAAGACTGCTCTGAAAGGGTGAAGATCCAAGAACCTGGCTTTGCCGTTGATGAAAGTTTAGATGACAGTGACGACGAGGCAGGGCCCTTTGATGTTCTCGAAGTTAGCCACGACATACAGGATGCACCCGGACGCCTTGAGTATGGCGTTAAGACAGTTCTTGAGACCCATGATGAGGTGAATCTAGGGAGTGACGAAGAAAAGCAAGTGACCTTTGAACATGCTAACTTGTCTCCTGAGGAGAAGTGAAAGCATGTAAGTCTTCTGAAAGAATATAAGGATGTCTTTGCTTGGTCGTATGATGAGATGTGTGGTCTATATCCTCACTTAGTCACACATAGACTTCACTTATCCCCTGAGGTTAAACCAGTCAAACAACCCGCGTCAATGTTGAAACCCGAGATACAACATCAAATAAAGAATGAGGTAGAGAAACTCCTGAAAGCCCATTTTATCAAACCCATTTAGCACCCGGTGTGGTTAGCAAACGTTTTCCCAGTCAAGAACAAGAATGGGCAGATTCGGTGTTGTGTGAACTTCTGGGATATTAACAAAGCAAGCCCCAAGGATGAATTCCCTTTGCTGAACATGGACATTCTGATAGATGCTACGACCGGGCATGCAATGTTCACTCTCAAGGACGGTTTCAACGGGTATAATTAGATTCAGATGAACAGTTCAAACACCCCTCACACCGCGTGGCATGAAGGATGCCTTTTGGTTTGAAGAACGTCACCTACAACCGAGCCATGACTGTCATATTCCGTGATATGACTCACTCCGAGGTTAAAGATTATGTTGATGACATTGTTGTAAAGTCCAAGGAGCGGCATGACCAGTTCGAGGTTCTAAAAAAGGCTTTCCAAAGATGCAGACTATACAACCTCAAGATGAACCCGTCCAAATGCTCTTTCGGGGTTACTACCAGCAAGTTCCTGGGGTTTGTCGTACACTGGCGTGACATTGAACTTGATTCCTCCAAAACGAAGGCGATTCTCGAGTTATGCCTGCCCCGGACACCGAAGCAATTGAAGTCTTTCCTTGGAAAAATCTCCTACATCCGAAGGTTCATCCTCGGCCTGTTTGCCTACATCTCTCCGTTCATGCCCCTGTTGCGTAAAGGGACCCCTTTCCTATGGTCTCAAGAATGCCAGCAGACGTCTGGAAAGATCAAAGATGTCTTAAAGCATCCACACACGATGGTCTTGCCTTTACCTGAGAGGCTGTTGCGGATTTACCTTGCCACCTCAGAAAACGTTATTGGAGGGCTAGTAGCTCAAGAGGATGCGCAGGGCATCGAGAAGCCGAGACCCGTGTATTATGTTAGCAAGCTCCTCCTGGGGGCCGAGTTGAAATATTCTCAAATAGACAAGTTTTGTCTAGCCCTGGCCCACATGACCTGGAAGTTGCAACACTACCTACTATCATGCCCAACCTACCTGAGCACCAAGGCAAACCCTATCAAGTATCTACTTTCCTAACCGGTGCTCATCGGAAGGTACACCAAGTGGCTTCTGCAGTGGTCCGGTTCGACATCCTCTGTGAACATCCTCGCGCCATCCGAGGACAAGCTGTAGCTGATTTACTCGCGACCTTCTCCAAAGTTGAAGTGGAAGAACTACTAGAGTTCGAGATTGATGTCGTTGAAGAGCGAAAATGACAGATGAAGTTTGACGGATCAGTTAACACCGATGGTGGGGGCACCGGTATCGAATTCATTGCCGATAACGGGTATCACTTGTATTTCGCTTTCAAGCTAGACTTCCTATGCACCAATAACGGAGCCGAGTGTGAGGCCCTGTTGATTGGCCTGATTCTGGCAAGACAATTACCGATGAACAAACTGAGGATCCTCGGGGACTCGAAGGTTGTCATATCATAGGTCAATGAAGATTTCGATGTCAAGGAACCATAGCTAGTGCCGTACCAGACTGTCATTCAAGCCTTGATAAAGAAACTCCCAGAGTGCTTGTTGCTCCATATCCCGAGATCGAAGAATGATCAGGCTGACCTCCTAGCCAATCTCAGGAGCAGAATCACCTTGGATGGGAACTCATAGCGGCTTGACGTTATCAGGAAGGTACTCCCGGCGACTCTCGACCCCGTCATCGAGAAGGAGGACATTCTCCCCACAGATTGGAGGCATCCCATCATGTACAAGCTCCAACACTTGATTTCACCAAGCAGAGTTCTGGTGCGCAAGTTGGCTGATTTTGTAGAAATTGATGAAGCCCTATACTTCCGAGCCTCGAGCGGCATTTTAATAAGGTGTGTTAGCGATGAAGAATCACGACTAATCCTTCTCGATATTCACAAAAAGACCTGTGTGGTCTCAGACTCCATCCCACTCAGTAGAAGGTTGCAAAGGCTCGGTGTCTATTGGCCGACCATGGCGTATGACGCGGCCAAGTTGCAGAGAGATTGTGAAGGTTGCCAGAGACCGGTTGACATCATGGAAGCCTACCCTATAAACACTCATGAGCGGGATTGGAGGCAAACTTTTATTCTCTTCTTACGAGATGGGGTTTTGCCGTCTAATGCGGTAGAGACACACCGAATTCACAGAAGGGCAACACGGTTCCAGATGCACGGTGATGATCTGTTCCGAGTTAGCTTCGATGGCCGCCTTTTGAGGTGTGTAGGACCTCGGGAGGCCGAGGTCATCCTGTGAGAGGTCCACTCCGATTCTTGTAGAGCCCATCAAGGACAAGAGAATCCATTTGATCAACTGATGACCATCGGTTACTACTTACCGACCATGAGGAACAACGCCTTTGACTATGTCAAAAAATGCTACCCCCTACCAAATACAAGGTGACGTCTGAGGCATCCCCCCAAGGGATGTAGTCAGTTCTAACGCCATGGACCTTCCACCCTTGGGGGCTTGACTTGATTGGTCCCATCAACCCCCGGAGTAGGAGGGGGTACGTGGTGGGCATCGAGAATTTCACCAAGTGGGTTGAAGCTGTTGCGTTGCGAAGTATGACTGGAGAAGCGGTTGCCCAATTCATCCGAGAATGCATCATCTCTAGGTCCAGACCACCTCATAGGATCATCACAGAAAATGGTCTATCTTTCCTAAACAGACATGTCCGATCGCTGCTAGTCGAGCACCGAGTTGCTCACATCAAAGCTACCCAGTATTAACCTCAAGGGAATGGGCAAGCCAAGGCCACAAACAAGACTCTTATTAAGCTGCTGAGTAAAATGACTTATGATCACCCCACTCGGTGGAACGAACACTTGTTCTATGTCCTCTGGGCTTACCAAGTTTCAAAGCACCGCGCGACTCAAACCACTCCTTTCTCACTAGTCTACGGGATCGATGCTGTGCTCCCTGTAGAACTGCACGTCACCTCGGCCAGGGTCTTGCAGGCTGCAGAAATTGACGGGGATACCCACCACCCAGAAGCCGTTCGAATGCAGGAGTTGGATAGCCTTGATGAGAAGTGTCAAAAGGTTTTCACCTGTAATTAGCAATATCACCAAGTGATTGCCAAAGCTTATCAAAAGAAGGTGTCCCCCTGGGATATCCATGTGGGCGACCTAGTCCTCAGAACTTCATGGTTCGGACGGAGCAACACCATCGAGCCCAAATTCGCACCTCAGTGGGATGGACCTTTTCAGATTGTTCAAGCTTACGCCTCCAGTTACTACAAGATTTTTTTATTTGAAGATGATGCTCGAAAAGAGCTTGTGAATGGTAAATAATTAAAGCAATATCTTTTTTAAATCACAAGTCCCATGTTGATAGAAGAAAGAAAAGAGGATTTTATTCATCAGCTTTATGTATATACAACTCCCTCGCGAGCAAACTATCTAATATAACTATCAAAGGAAGTGCATTCAACTCTTGGTATGAATCTCCTTTCCTTTCCTCTGATGTGTTTACGACTGCCTCAATATGTTGGAGTTCCTCCTCTCCCATGGTAAGGGCTAGCCTTAGATCCCTTAGCTCCTTCTGTTTCTCCCCCCGGGCCTGTATGGACGTCGAAATTGCTTTGGCGTCTTTGATAATGGTAGTTTGAAGCTTGTATCTTCGCATTAGCTGAGCAGTGATTTCCTCTATCCTGGATAGATAGTCCTTCAACCAGTCCGTGTTAAAGCCTAAGGCCTTGATCCTGGAGATACTCACCCTCCGTGCATCGAGTATATCCCCGGTCAGCAGCTCGTACCAGGTCCTTGAGATAGATTCCAGAAGGGTGCACAGCTCTATGTACCCCCCGCTATGAACCCAAATCAGAGTGACCCTTTCCATGTCTGAGATGTCCCCATACACTAGGAAGATGGCCTCCATCTAGTGCACCGCATCCTCGGGAACGTAATACCCCTCAAGTTGCGTGATAGTTGGTGGGCCCTATCTTTTGCCTCTTTGTCGGTCTAGAAGACTCGGCCGATGTAGGATGATCATTTAAAATAACGGGTGGGATGACAAGGCTCTCTACAGGGGCGGCAGCAAGCGGCTGGATAGGCATGGTCCCCGGGCTTGCTTCTTCACCCCCTGCCAGGGGGCTGTCCAGGACTTCAATGACCAAACTTGAAGGGAGGGGATTCTCGGACGAAGAAACGGCAGTGATGCAAACCTCCTCTTTCCTCTCCCGGGGTCCATCAGGGGAACCCTCTAGCAACACGACGTTGGGAAGGCTTCCCCCTGCCTCTTGATCTGAAGCATGAGTCTATAATTGAGGAGACTCCTGTCACAAACCGAACCAGAAATCCCCAATTTCTCAAGTTTTCCGATTGATTCACAACCTTCACCCCGTATTTCTACGAGCGTGGATAACAGTAATCAAAACAGAAGCGGAAGATACTAACAATTCTAACAAGATATAAGCAACTAATACAACCTAATCCAAAATCAAAAGATTCTAGGAAAATAGAGTCTACTTCTAGGAATACCAAGGTTCTGCCAAAGTACGCTACCCATTCCGGTCTCTCTTCGCATATAAGATCCTAAACCTGAAACATTAAACAACAGGCATAAGTTGGAAGCCAGAATGAGCAAGCCTTCAATGAAGTGTATTCACTCATGTTCCAACATTTGAGAAATAGTGAAGTGTACAATGTGTAATAAGATAAATATGTGCAAGTGGTGTACAATTGTGGCATACAATCATAAATAAAGCAATATAAATTTCTCTCCCATCCTCACAGAGTATTACTCAGTGGTCAGTAATCCTACAGCTACATGCATAGATATTCTATATGCGAATTAGGCCAAGTGTTTCATACACAAGGCTCTCACACTAGTATCAACAAAGAACATGCAATGCAAGTGCTGGATGGAAGGTGAAATATCATAAGCTCCCACGTGATCCCAATCTCTATCCGAGGTGTCCCAGCAACCTGAATTCACCCCAGGATGTTCCAACAACCTGAAAAAATCCCCCGTATGAACGGACTAAGGGATAGGACTATTTTATGTGTACATCATAGTTTTAAGGGCTTTCAACCTAGGAGGCACAGTTCCCCCACTTATTTTTTATTATGGGACCGCAACCAAAGCTCACATCCACATGTTTATTCCTTCAGGGAATCATACATATTCACAATCCAACAGAAATATAACGGTCTCACTATCTCCCAAGCTTACACCAACGGGCGGATCCTTGGGATAGTTCGCCATCTTCCAAGCTTATACCAACATGCGGATCCTTGGGCAATCATCATCCCCCAAGACTATAGAGGTTTTCTATGTGGGTTTTCTCTCAGTTTGGGTAAATCATAGGGTCGTCTCATAGGACTAAAGTGTCTATCAAGTCAATTATCCCAAGTGTTAGTTTAGGCCCAAAGTATCATGTGGGGTATTAGACTAGGCTATCACAGCCGGAAAGTCCATATGCAACATTCAAATTTCGATCCCTTTATTAATGCAACAAACAAGGTTCCATAGGCATATATTCAAAACATCAACCATATGGGCACAATCCCATAAACTATACTACTAAGAATTATAAAGTACACAAACTACTAATCTAGTCCCATAATCTATCCCCACTAAGCAATATAAAGCTTACAAACTACTA
>JAUPMG010193527.1:0-23758 GCA_031762675.1 Pachysandra terminalis
GGACAAAATCCTCAACCGCCACTGCTTCGCTCCTGCGACCACGCCTCGGCTTCCGAGGAATCGTAGTCGGAAATATTCACCGGAATTTTCAACTCCGTCATCGGGAGTTTCAGGTTTCCGACGACGACGTCTCGTTTTAGGTTTGGAACTAGGGTTAGGGTCGGGGTTTGAATCTGAGGTTGGTGAAACGGCGAAGAGAGGCAGATGTTTTGAGTTTACAAGAGAGGTGGAGACGAAGAATGAGGGATGGTGAGTGCTGAAACTATAGTTAGGGTTTGGAAATTGAAGAGAAGAGAAGGGGAAAGGATGTGAATTAGGGTTAGGATTTAGTGCAGATAGAGGAATGCAGGATTCTGGACTGATGAAGGTCTGAAACAGGCATTTTCCGCTTGTCGTTTAAGTTGCCGGGAAAACAGACAAATGCGCGGGTTTTATTACGAGGAAATGGGATTAGGATGATTCTGATTTACCAAAGTGCCCTTTAACCAATGTTATCATCTTCTCTTTAACAAAAAAAAAAAATTGATACCTGACTGAGAATAGTTTTACGAGTCTCCTTCACGGATAACAATTTTGAATCCTCTGTGTACAGCAAGCTTTAGGCCTTCCACACAAGCCCACCGCTCTGCAATAACCGCTTCAGAGTCCCTCACATGTAGCGCCACCCCGCAAAGGAATCTTCCTCCATCGTCTTTAATAATGCACCCGTACCAACCGGGCCCTGGACTGCCTGTAGCAGCCCCATCGAAGTTAATTTTGACAAAACCGGATTTTGGTGCATGCCACCTTCGAACACCGATTCTTCGTACATTAATCCCTCGAACCCAGCACCACTTGTACTGCATTGCCCACACCATAGATCATCATTACTAATTACCAGATTGCCCAAAAAAAGTAAGCACAGAATTCAGAGAAATCATTGATGTGTTCAGGGGTATGATCATCAGTCGCACTACACACATGACCAATCTAGTTTTTGATTGTCCAACCACCATTTTGTTCCAGTCTTCCACCTGTAATTGCAAACCAAAGAGTTATGGCAAAATGACACTCAAAAAAGAAATGAGTTTAGGCTTCTCTGCCTGAGCCACAAAAATAACAAGCCTCGCATTCCGTACCAAGAAGGTGACTAAGTAGATCACTAGTTGGAAGTGCAATATTTGCACTTTTCCATACATTTTGTGGGATTTGAAGATGCCAAATTTGAAGCCATACTTTACCTGAACCTACCAATGGATTGCAGTTGTGGATTAGGTTGTACATAGATGAGACAGAAAATTTTCCTGAGGCTGAGGCTTTCCAAATAATTCTGTCCACAGAGGCCCTCCTACTGGTAGGGATACTCCTGATTTTCTCCACACCTCCAAAGGCCAAAGCCTAAGAGAGAATGGGAATGTTCCATGTGTTTGGCATCCTGATATATAAGATCTGCCACTACTGAGAAGTTATCATCTGGTGGAAGGTTCAACGTGTAGTGACCCATACCCTTAATTATAATTAATATAATTTAATTATAATTAATAATGATCTTTCGTGAAAGACTATGAAGAGTTGTGGATCTAATAAATTGAATTAATAATTATTTAAAATAAGATTTGGCTTTAGGGACTTACTTGCTAATACTAAAAAGAATTGGAATTACTTATGTAAATTATATAAGTTCTAGAGTTTACAGCTTTGGGCCCAACGTAAGAAGCTAATGGATTAAAACTTAGTCGTTTGACCATTACTTAGAACCAAGATTAGTTTAGTAATTTTATTAGATTTAAATTTGAATTAGATGATAAGAGAGAGTTACCATAAGAATAGTGTTTAGTTATGGAAGGACTCTAAAGAGAATCCTTCCATATTCTTTTTGGTAAATACGGTTGGTTAAAGAGAGGATTGAGGAAAGTGATCTGAAATTCAAAAAAAAAAAAAAGGGGAAATTAGGAACGGATTAAGGTAGGTGCGTATAGGATGGGAAAGCTCTCATGACCAAGAGAAAGGGAGAGAGATCTGAGATTTCTGGAGGGTTGGAGAGAAATAAAGAGAAGAGAAGAGAATGGAGGAGAAAGAAAGCTAAGGAAGAGAGAAGCTGCTAGAAGAGGACTTGTGGATAATCTAGGTAGCTAGAAATCTATAGTGAAAAGCTTGGTAAAGAGGTAGATTTTCCTTGGAACTTCTTCTAATGATTTTCATGGAAATATAGAAAAGGGTTGTAGTATGAATGATGATCTAAGAAGGTTATGAATGAAAGATGAAGAGTATGATAATGAGATTTGATTAATATGCTTAGAGTTGTGTGTTTATTGAGATAAATGTTTATAATATGATTCCATGATGATTTTGTGACCTAATGTGTGATTCAATGCATATAGGTCAGTTTGATGTGTAGTATATTAGAAAAAATGAAATTCTTATGAAAATTATGTTTTTGGGTGTTTAAATTGTGTTTTTATGTTGGAATATGAATGACATGACTATGTATGATTTTTGGGGATTTTTCTAGGATTTTACGAATTTCGGTTGAGTCCAGGGTCGACCGAAAATCACAAAAGGGGTCCAAATTCTCTAGAATGTGGACCGAAGTTAGGGGGGACCGAAATTGTAATAACCCAACTCAATTAAAGGAGTTTAGTGTAATTAGTAATAAGGTTGATATGTAATTAGTTAGAAAAAAATGACTACATAAAAAATTTTTAGTGATAGCTGATTAGTTGACTTTGACTAATTATGATTGGTGGGAGCACAATAAATGATCTAGAGTGCATCACACACAATCATAACCTCAAAGTTAATCTAATGGCTGAGATTTCATAGTAATAATTAAACATAACGAATGGTTAAGATTAAAAGACAATAAGACATAGGATTAGACAATGATAAAAAGATAAATCATAATCTAAATAAAAGAGGATTAAATAATGTTTGTATTGTACTAGGATTGTTATTATTTTTAATCAAGGGTGTAGATTAACTAATTAAAAATTAAGGGCTGGGATTACAGACAAATCCTAAACTAAGACTAACTCATAAAAACAATCTAGAGCATGGTTTGGTCGTCCAAACCATTATTTTTGAAAATTATTGAGATCTGAAGCTTAAGGAAGAAGAATAACTGTTCAAAACTTGAACTGGGTTGAGGAAGAACAAGGTTTCGCGCAATAAGCAAGGTAAGTAACTTCAATTGTGTATATAATCTTGATTTGAATTAAGTGATATGCCATATTCAAAGAATATGACATACCCCATCGATTTCAACTCACATAAATAGTTGTTCTTCATAAAAACCTTAACATTTAATATTAATTTTCCCAAGCATGTAAATTTAATGATTTGATGTGTATTTTAATTGGGTTAGTTTCGGAATTTGATTAAAATTTAAGTTTGTGTTGATGAGATTTGCAAATTATTAGTTAAAATATCAAAATTGGTGAAAAGATCGTTACTGGGCCTAACCGACGACCTGCCGACATGCCTGTTCGGATGCTGGTTGCACCTAGTTGGTCCAGCAGCCCTACCGGCGTGTTGGTGGCCTGCCGGGACCCTACTGGTTCCCAAAAAGGGTATTTTGTTTGTTTTTTGACCCTACTACCTAGCCTGCCGGATGACCAGCCGGTGTGCCGGCCATCCTACCGACTGTAGCAACATAAGATGTGAGTTTGTTTGAGCCTCTATTTAGGCTACCGGTTGGCCAGCCGGTGTGTCGGTTAGCCCACCGGTCAGCCCAGATTGGTTGTTTGTTATAAATTAATTGTTGTAATAGTTGGTGATTGATTCGATTACTCACATGATATGGATTTAAGGTTATTGGAATTATTATTGATTGATCATCTGTATAACATCATCTGATTTGATTTATTATTGTTATAAGTTAAACTATGTTTTAACACATTATGATTCATGTTTAGAACTATTGCACAATTGTACACTTACATGAATGGATAGTTAATGTGCACCATCACTTCACATTGCACAGCATAACCAATATGGGTTAATGACCATATTCTGGTCATAGACTTGACTTACCATCAGACTTCACTTATGATGGAGTTTCTGATCTAACTTGAGTGGATCATGACCTGGACATCATGATTTGGTGAGGAAGTCCCTGATGGACTAATGTTATCGGTTGAGGGAATTGCTACCCGAATATACCCCAGTTCTTATCAACTAAATAGCGTATTTTTATACGTAATTGATGCCGAGTGAAATTCTATTGGCATTCGCCTTATGTAGTGCTCACTGAGGTTAGTCATAATTATGTGACACCTTAGATTTTTGCATTGCCTTGACCGCAAATAAGTGGGGAATTATGCCGTCTTGGTTGGAATCCCTCAAAACAATGATGTCCACATTGAATATCTTATTGAAAGTGGCCGTGTATGCGGGGGAATGGTTTGATAAGACATTCTTGCTCAGTAATTGATTGGTCTAGTGTGGGGCTTACATAACTCGAATTCAAAATAGCATGCATATTTGCACAGCATGATATTTTGCATGGATCACACTTGGTGATCAATATGTCTTGTTGCATGAGCATGCATTCGTACATTAATAATCTGATCATGTATTGCATTATTTGCATATTTACCGTGTTTAAGTACTGTTTTTATGTTATATATTTGCATATCGGTATAGACCCTATTTCTGGTTAAGATTGTTACTTAATTGACTTTACTTACTGGGCTATGTGTAGCTGACGTCTTATGACAAACATTTTAGGTAACTTAGATGAGAAAATTAATGAATTTGGAGAGCAAGATGAACTACTTTATTGTAAAAATGCTGGAATTAGTCAAGGCTTGGAGTGATTTGTACGTGAAGTTTTGCTACCGAATTTATCGTTTTAATTCATAAATTAGATACTATGTATAGGATTAGAGATTTGGATTTTACTTGAAATAGGACATTTAAATTTTCTTTTTCGCTGCAGATTTATTCTTTGTTATGGATGTATTAGATTGGTTATCTTTAGGATATTTTTGAATAAATTAGATTCTTTTGAAGTTTATTAAATTTCTGTTAATTCTGGTTCGATATTGATTACCACTCCTGATTCCGATTGGGGTGAGAGTTGCAGTTCCAACCTAAGGGTTCTTACGTGAATTTCCTTAAGTTTGGATCGTGACAGAAATGAGGGACCGATGTTTTCGGCCAACCTCAAGGTCGACCCTGTCCAGGGACCAGAGCCCAATAGCACCTAATTCAGGTGGGTAGTTGGGTCTTGGCCTGGTGAGGTTGTGTATGCTATTGTTTTTGCTTTTGAAAGTGTGTTGTGATTTGTGTAACGATAGGATTAAATGCCTCAGTTTGTGGTGTGTTGTAACATGATATAGTATATTCTGGTTTATGAGAGTGTTTGAAGTAAGATGTATAAGATAAATGATTGTTTATGAGATGCTTATGTTGTGGATATGGAAAACATGAGATATGAATGTATGTTGTGTGTGGTCCCTATCTAACCCAACCTTTGTATGAATGAGTTTTAGAGCGACCCTAAAGTGATCACTATGTGTTTGAGTTTAAAGTGATACTAGGGTGATCACTATGCGTTTTACATAACTCATAGGAGGGTTTGTTGAGGATGTTTAAACATGAGTCATGTTATGGCTATTCCTACCTTTGGGCATCCAATCCCTGAAAGGAAAGGGGTGGTTTCTACCATGGGTTAATGTCCCTTAAAAGGAAATATTTTATGGTATTTATGTCTTAACACATTCCTTGGGTAGAATTCCCTGAAGGAGATGTGATAGTTGATTTCATGGTTAGGCTAGGCCGAACACCTCATTTGAAGGAATTCTTTCTTCAATAGTTGATGTCATTGACTGTGTGTTTGTTGTGTGGAATTATGTTTGGTGATTGACAGTTAGATTTTATTGAGAATGATGTTTATGAGTTGGTGGTGTCTGAGAAAGTTATGTTTAATCATGACTATGATCATGAAGTTAGTGGTGTGTGAGAAAGTTATGGCTTACCATGTCTATGAATGTGAGATTGGTGGTATGTGAGAAGTTATGGTCATTATGATAATAGTGTGATTAATGGAGTTGTATTACTATGAGAATGATGACAAAGTATGTTATTATGTGAATGGTTGCAAAACATATTATTATGAGAAATTGCATGATGTAAGTGTTATTATATGACTGTGAAAATGATTAGAGTTAGATTCCTTGGATTATCCTATTGAGCCTCCAAAGCACACCCCTACTTGAAACAGGTTTTCATCAAGGATGAGTGCTGGACCTGGAATGATGGATGGTGATTGTACTTGATGCTGCTGTTTATTTATGAAATACATTACGTTTATTAAATTTCTTTTTATGAATTTAGACATGTTGTTTTGACCCATATGGGCAATCGAGTTGTAATAGTTGTGATAGTTTGAGAACCTTAATTTGAGATTGTGTTAAAGGAGTTTAGTTCAAATTTTATGAGACTTCTGCTGGTATTTAGTATTGCTTTGTTGGACCATAAGGTATGGTTTAGATGGTTTGGCTGCATCCATTGGTTGAATCCAAAGGTCATTCCCTTAGAAATTCTTGAGTTTCCATATCTCGGATTCGGGGCGTGACACAACATCCACCAATTTATAACCATATCAGGGACCCACGAGTGGTCAGAAATTTTAATGGAGTTCCCATTTGTAATAACCCATTCAAGCCTGCTGCTCAGCTGATCTTTTTCGTTTCACCAATTGTTTCTAGATATTTGAATCATATTGTTTAATTTGAGCATTAGTAAAACACTCGTTTTGGAAGTATTTAGCTTTCATCAGTTGGGTCCATAGGGACCTTATGTCCAGAGATAAGTTGCCAAGCTCATTTTAGCAAGATTGCTTCATTGAACACCTTTGGCTTCTGGGTGTTTAGTCCCCCAGCTTTTGTAGATGCACATATATTGGTCCAGTTTATCATGTGGATCATTCGGTCTTTCCTTTGTTTGTGCCAAAAGAAGCATCTTGCCTTCTTATCGAGTTCTTTCAAGACTGCACAAGGTAACTTAAGGTAGGCTATCAGGTGCTTAGGTTGGCTTGCCAGAGTAGAGCTTATCAGAGTGGCGTGACTTGCTTGTTTGCATTTCCAGGTAGCCAGCTTCCAACTAACTCGGTCCAACAGATCAGTGCAATTCCGATTTATGGGTTTGCTAGAGTACAAGGGGATACCCAAGTAGGGTTTGGAATCACTAGTGTAGTGGATTCCAAATTGATCAGACAACTTTCTTTTAGGCAGGCCCCTAACATTAGGGCTCGCAATGATAGATGATTTAGCATTATTATTCTTGTGCCCAACTTCATTGCAAAATCCCAAAAGGAATTGTTGGATAACCTCACATTCTGTAGTGACCCTTAACCCTAATCATATTTGAGTGATTAAAGCCTATTTAATCATCTCAATAAACCTTAGGATTCAATTTTAATGGAATTAGCTGATTAGGACTAATTTGCAATTAAGGTGAAATATTGGGGAAACTTATGAGAATTGATGAAATTCAGGAGATTTAGACTTGGACCCCAAAGTATGAGATGGACCGGACCATGGGCTCGTCGTTTGGCCCATGAAACAAAGGTAAGGTTATTTTAGTATTTCCATTAGATTTGAATTCTGCACTTTGTGATCGAGGGAAAGTTCCCACTAACGATCACACCTTCCAAATAGGAACATTGGTGAAGAGGGAAACTCCCCACTTTGGCTTACACGGTAAAAAGAAAGGGAGGAAGAGAGAGAGAGAGAGAGAGAGAGAGAGAGAGAGAGAGAGAGTTCTGGTTTTGTTGAAGAGGAAAAGAGAAGAAGGAAGAAAGGCGAAGGAAGGAGCAGGCTGGTGATTTTCCATGCTAAAGTTGCAGAAAAGGCTTGGAAAAGAGGTAGGGATTTCCATGGTTTCTATGGTAGTTATATTCATAGGATTATGATAAACTCCTTAGGAGGAGCATCTAGATTCTTTGTTTCGCATGAAATTATGTGATTGAACCATGTTTATATTGATTTATGTGCTTTGATATGGTGACATGAATATATGTGTTTTGAATTATGAGATTTGTATTAGATCAACATGTGAATCCATGTTTAGATGTCAGGTTTTGTGTTTGACATGTTAGATTGATGAATGACAGTATAAACCTTGATTTTTGTATGAGAAAAACATGTTTTTTGTGTTTATGTGAGGTTGGGCAAAAGCCCTAGGAATTAAATGAGAATCAGGGCCAAAATTGACCTTCGGCAGGAGCCGAGCCTATGTCACACCCCAAAACCCGTTGCACAAATCCCTATATGGGCGGCACAGATCTTAAGGTGAGACCTTCGGGTTCCAACCATGGAATGCGGATCACTGTATCAAATCACAACCAATAAAGTAATAATGAAAAATATATTGATAATATTAGAGTGCGGAAGAAAAATTAAACCAAATACATCATTGTCATGACTTCAAATGAGTCAACGAGTCTAGACAAAAAACACCATAAGTCTGAAAATTTCATAACTCTATTACATCCAACTAAATCCATGAATAAAACCACATATAAGTTCTGAAACTGAAATGAAATCTAAAACTGTCTCTAGTCCACTTCCTTATCCATCAAACATTAACCTGTAACATGAAAATTCGCGTGAGCTTGGAATGCCCAATAAGTGACATATCTGTCACCAATCCTCATAGACACTGTTAGTAAAACCGAGTACAGAAAATGGAAGTAAAGTATTGAGAGATAAACTACAATATTAAGATACAAGGGTGAAATGAATTATGATATGAGGATGCATCAATCAAATGCTCTAAATGGTATGCTCAATCAATAGAAATATAAATGAGTTATGCAATGGTATGAACTAAGCTAATGTTTCATGTTAAGTAGCCTTTACCCTACTTCGCTATTATGATTTAATTCGGGATTCTTGGTCACCAGGAGTAGCCGGATGCCCCTTTCTTCATTCGGGGTGTACATAACCCATGGTACGAAGGCAATCACTCATACTGATTTAATGGGGATTGCAACCCAAGGTCTAGCCAACCTCATTGTTGATTTAATGGGGATTTCAACCCAAGGTCTAGCCAACCTCAAAGGAACCTCGCAAGGAATCCTTCAATTTCACCTCCAAGGCTTACTTAACATTCACATCAACCTACCATGCATGTAACCATTACTTTGTCCAACAGATATTTCATAGGATTCCAATGACAACTCCCTTCAGAAACTATCTGCACGCCCATACACACGGATAGTCTGCCGGAAACCATCATAAGTATCCCAACCACAAGTCTGTAGAATTTCCAATGATAACACCCTTCAAAAGCTAC
Organism: Pachysandra terminalis; assembly: GCA_031762675.1. Classification (NCBI taxonomy): domain Eukaryota; kingdom Viridiplantae; phylum Streptophyta; class Magnoliopsida; order Buxales; family Buxaceae; genus Pachysandra; species Pachysandra terminalis. The sequence goes on from JAUPMG010193527.1 coordinate 9,283, forward strand.
CCGTGCGCCCATGCACACAAATAATCTGTCGGATGCCATCACGGGTATCTTTTCCACATGTACAACTACATACCCAAACATAAGTACCATGACCCTGTCCAGTGATGCCAATCACATTCACAGAAGAGCTTCAGTTCTCTCTGTTTGTTGCTGTGGACAAAATCTTATACATTTCGATGATAACAAACATCACATGCAAACTCAAAATACCCAATTCAAGGTGTCCACAACGTTTGGACCCTATTGGAGCTCGGTAACACCGAGGTACTGTTGATCCTCAAAATCGGTTAACATACGAGATTAACAAAATAACCCAAGATGACAGATGTCATTACCTGAGTGGTTAACCAATGAGGGAATGTAGGTTCGAATACCTGTCTCGTAATGGCCTAAACCTTGGTTGCCATTCCAATACGTGGTTTCAGTATCTTCTGAAGTCAAGTCAAAATGAACAAAAAGGAAGGAATTGAAGATCCCTAGGAATGAATTCAGAGAGAGCACAAGGGTAGAGAAACTTTAAAGTCAGAAGTTCTAGATTTGTCAGTGAATCCTAGATTGCATTAAAAGTCGATCCTTTGTCCAATGAGAATGAGGACTTTTATAGCCAAAACTCTTGGAAAAGGTCTAAGTGACAAGTGTTGGCTATCAAGGGCTAAACATGGTAAGATGATTCCACGTGTCCTCGCCCATATGTTGACTATCACTTATCACTTTATACAAGTGTGCAAGCAAATTCTGCCTTGTGCTCAGTCCCTTTGATGTGACGTCACCCATGTGGGTCTGACCAACTGCCAACAACCATTATGGGTCTGACGGGGACGTCTCTCTGGGCCACCATTCCTTTAGGTATCTCGATTTCCCCCCTTTTGTTTTATTATACAAAATGATTTAATAAACTCAGGACATTGTCCCTGAGTGAGATCCTCTAAGGATAACTCCTTGGATAAAATGATTGTAACCCGAGTGCGAGTATGGTGCTTCACAACATCGAGTCAAGTCATAACTCGATATCGTAGCATAACTGGACATGCAATCTCAAGTGTTCTTATATATGAGATATAACTACCCCTGAGATGGTCCCTTTACTTGAGACTCGGGGTGTAGGGTAATCTTCGCTACTAGAGCAGTGTTATCACTTCCCGGATAACGTGAACCTTGTCATAAGGGTTGATCCGAGATCATCAATTTGATGATGAATTGCCCATCTCTGGGTGGGTTTGGTCGCTATAGTGTTGCGTGGAATCGTGTAGTTGTTGTGTGGTGCTGATATCGTAGTGAGATCATAAAGTCATTTTTGGTGAGGTTGTTATCGGATTTGGTGATCAGATCATAAAGTCTGTCCTGATAGGATCAAGTTGTCTCTAACCGGTCTCGAGATTAGATCATAAAGTCTTTTCTCGAACTTGGAATAGGATCAAAATCATCTCTATCCAATATTGTACATCAGACATTTGAGCCCGTTCTGATAGGATTGAGTTGTTTCAAACCGGTCTCGAGATTAGATCATAGTCTTTTCTCGGAATTGGAATAAGATCAAATCGTCTCTATCCGATATTGAAGATCAGACACTTCAGTCCATTCTTGAAGTTGCATGTGCCTTCTCATGTCTGGGTGTAGCTTCTTAAAAGCATGCCCTGAAGGGACCCTAAGGCGAGGTTAGAAGTGGAATTTCACAGGCAGATGCCAGATGGCTTCACCTTATTGGTCCAATTTAAAATTTCAAATTGAGGGATTATCATTAGCCCCCTGCACTTAGAACGTGTTCATAGGGCACGTTGTAAGGGCAATCTCGACAAGGCATTAAATGCATTGGGTAGCCGTATCGCTACCGAATCATTGATTAGACGTCATATGATATCTTTTCAAAGTATGTGATACGCCGTATTAAATGTTAGTGCTGAGGTGTCATTTTGAGATTGAGTATCGTTTGAACTGCCTGTCAGTCCGGAAACCGCTCTCGGGGATTCTCATGCGGGTTTCATGATTGCATGGAATTTATAAAAAGGAAGGACAGCATTTCAGGGCTTACCTTTGCTGCTCTTCTTTCCCTTTCCTTCTCCCTTTGCAATTAGAATTTCTGTATTTTGTTTGCTTTATCGTTTCTTCAAGGCATTCCCTTCTTTTCTCATTGTTTGAAGCAATGGCGTCTTCGAAAACTCAAGGAAGAAAAGGAAAGACTGTGAAGAAGGCATCAAGTTCCTCCCCGCTGCGAATTTCTTCCAGTGTATGGACTCAGGTGAATCATTGGATTCCCCCGATTCAGATGGAGGAAAAAGAAATTCAGACTCCTTATCCTGATTTTGATGATGCCATGGGAGGGAAAAAACGTTATCGGACGACCCCTTATTTCTGAGTGTTCCTGGGTGATTACCCTGTTTCTCAGGTGAGTTTTAAGTTCCATCTAGGGCTGCTTTCTGGTTGGGCGACTTGGTACCGGTCCATCCTGTCAAACCCTGTTTATCAGGAGAAGTTGAAGAAAGCCAGAATCTACAATGCCATCCGGGTGTCTCTTTTAGAGATTTCCCGAGATAACGACGATCTTCTGGAGTTGGTGATGAGGTGCAATCCTCAATCCCACACGTTCATGATGGCGTTCAGGGAGATTACCCCGACACTCGAAGATGTGGAAGTTCTATCCTGCTTGCCCATGCTCGGTTTCCAAAGCTCGAATTCAATCAAGTTTTCTCGAGAGGAGAAGGCGATTGAATTTCTTCTCCATGACAGTATGCGGGCATCCTTAAAGCCTCCTGTTATCAGGAAGAAGGGCAAGAAAGGTGAGAGCAAGGGTTCTCGGAGAACGATGTCAGGTCGGATTCGCTTCTTTTGGAGAGAAGAGAACCTGATTCGTGGCTCCAATGTGATGTAGATAATCAAAGGTGAAGGTCGAGATAGTCCAGCTATACTCGAGGCTTTCATTAGCCTATGGTTATCCCATTTTGTCTTAGAGGGTTACCCCAATGACAAGGTAAATGAACAATTATTCCCTATGGCCATCAGGTTGGCTCAGGGGATATCGATTCCTCTACCTCCTCTCTTACTGGGAATTTGTACGAGAACCTCGATCTTCCGGCTTCGTACCAAGCTCGTTCTCGAGGTCAAATACTGATCGAGACTTTGGTGGATGTGGGGTTCCTTCAGATGTTCCTCTGGAACGGTATCCGGCTTACGCCCCAGTCAAGATCTCTAAAGGCTCAAAGGTAGATTCTACGGGCTGTCCACACCCTTGAGCATTATTCTGGTCTGGAGAGGCTCCTTTAGAAAAATGTAATTTGGAGCTTATGCTAGATGTTGAGGATCATTTCATGTTCTGACCTTACACTCGGGTTATTGGAGGGATCGACCAGCCTTTCTGGACTAATCTCGAGGGTCAAACATTTGAAGTATCCGCCTGGTCGAGACTATCTCCCGAATGCCGAACATATTTGGTGATCCTTCACCAAAATTATGTTCTCGGTAGGGTTGAGGAAAATATCCTCAACAACATGAGTTACAACCCTGACAAGGTAATGCGCCATTTTGGTATGGACCAACGGGCGTTAAGAGCATCTCTGAAGAAGGGATCTGATCCGAAAGTTACGGCTAGAAGCTTCCTCTTGGAAGGAGGATTTAAGTATATCGATTCCTAGGGAGCCGTGATGGTGGTCCCTAAAACTAGGGAAGGGAAGGCTTCAAGTAAGTGGCTGACCTACTGGCAAGAGATCCTCGAAGAAGTCTACCGCTTCAAGGAGTCCAAGGCTAAGCAGACACAACTCGAGATTACCCATTGGGATAATCGCTTGAAGTAGGCAGTTCGTTGCTCGAAAGGTGTCTCGGGGCCGAACCATCAACCTCTTCATTCCAGCTTCGTGTTGCGGCCATACATTGCTCCAGAGGGTGAAACCTGCATTCCCGATCCTCGGGATAAATCTGCTGATCCCTCCCTCCCTTCTCCTGCATCGAGTTCCAAAGGGAAGAAGAGCACAAAGAAGGTATGGTCTCTTTAATGTGGCTTTAATTCTTTCCTCTTATTCGTTAAAGTCTACTGACACAAGTCTTTACTAATTGACAGGCGAAGGATTTTCTTCTTGGAAAGATTATTGAATCTTTGTTGCCTCCTACTGTAGTAGATAACCTTCCCTATGTTGTTTCTTTAACAGTTGTTGCATATCGTATGAGACATCTTTCCTTTCCTTAACACACATTTTTTTTATCAGGCTCCTCAAAGAAGCAGAAGAAGAATAAGGAAGAAGAAACCACTGAAGCCCCTGAATCCAGTCTCAATCTAGGCAAGATTTGGGGCCTATGGAGAGGATTCTAAAACTTAGAAGGTCCACACATAGGCCTGATGCCGACACTCTCCCAGACATATCCAAGATGACCTTTGATGATATCATTAATGAAATGGTCACTTATTAGGCTGAGGATAGGGGAAGGGAGAAGGCACAGAAGCTTGATACGGATCCGATGGCCATTGTATCAAGCTTCGAGCCTTTGGTCAGTGATGACGAAGGGGTAAGTGAGACTGAGGCCTGGATTAATGCACATAACAAGGCCGGAATGCTTGATGAGTTTTTGGATTCTTCTGAGGATTTAAGGAGCTTCAGATAGATGCTGAGGCTAATTCTGAAGATGACTCTCAGGATGCCGAGGTTGGTGAAACAGAAATAACGGCTGCGGTTGATGTTGAAACTGATTCTCGAAGCCCGGCAAGCGGAGTGAAAGAAATAGAAACAAGGGAGAGTGATGGCGATCATGACACCGAAGTCGCTGTTATGGAATATCAGAGTATGGATTTGGCGGTGAAGCCCCCGGCAGTCGAACCCGAGATTAAAGAATCAATCTCAATAATGAAAGAATCATCAATTCCTGAAGGCGGTGTCGATGCTGGGGTTCTACTTGACTTATCCGTTTTCTCTTCTACCTTGGTGGTTGTTGAAGCCATCATTCCTTCCGAGACAACAACGGATGTGCTTGAAACTCCAGCAGGGCCTACTGATATGGAAAAATCCCAGACTACTGTAGAAGCCAAGATCCCTTCTCCTCCTCTTGAAGAAAAAATTCCTCTGTCTCCCATCTCAAATGTCATGAAACGATCCCGAGATGCCAAAGGTGATTCTGCCGTTCCTGTTCTCTCCTCAGATGTTACTCGGGCTTCCATTGATCCTCCGAAATTGAAGAAACAAAAAGTGGAGCATTACAATAAACAAATATGGTGTTCGAGAGCTATTATATTCCTGAAGACTTGGTGAAGAGGATAGAGGTAATCTTTGATATTTATGGAGATATTTCTGATGGCACTTCTATCTCTTCTCTGTGGGTAAGGAGTGCCTGTTACACGAAACTCCGTACTTTATTGAGATCCATGTCCGAAATGACATTAGGATCCCTTACTAATGAGAAGCTTCAAGGTTGGAAGAAGAAAGTTCTCGACTCTGAGAACTTGGGCTTCACAGTAGATTGGTTGAAATATCGTTTTACCGAGATTGAGAAGGATTTGGCTCAATTTTCTAGGAGAAGTGAGCTTCAATTGAGGGTTGCTCAAGCTAAGGAATCTCTGCTTAAGCTTGAGGAGATTCGGGAAGAGAAACTTAAAGAGATAGAGTGACTAAGAAGCGCTTTATCAGTTAAAGAGAAGGAGGTTCAAGACATGGACTTCGCGGTGCAAACATACGAGGTAGAAGAAAAGGAGAGTGAGAGCGAACTGAATGCTATTATTCATTTGAGCGAACCACTGGTAAATCAAAATTCACTACCAAAAGAAATATGTAATGCTATTGTGAAATAAGATGAACACTTTTACACTTATGTAGTTGGGCTTGCCTTCAATAGTAGTATTTCTTTAATCATTTGCCATTTATAAGTTCTTCTTGAGAATTTTCTTCAAAAGATAGAATTTTATAATAACCAGACTCACAGGATTGAATAACTTCGAAGGGTCCGTCCCATTAGGGTGTGAACTTTGGTTTGATAGTATTACTACGTTCATACCACGAAGTTCTGAGGACGAGATCACCTGGTTCAAAGTCTCGGGGAGACACTTTCTTTTGATACGCTTCGGAGATCACTTGATGATACTGAAGGTTCCGCGTGAAGGCTCGTTGACGTTTCTCATCCAAACTGTTCAAATCATGTATCCGAATGCATTGATCTCCAAAGCGTAACCTTTTGATTTCGATTTCGGCCGCTTACAAGACTCGGGCAGAAGCAACTTGTAATTTGATGGGGAGTATGGCATCGGTCCTGTAGACCAATGAGAAAGGAGTGGCCTGAGTTGTGCGATGTTTCGAAACCCGATGCGCTCAAACAACATTGAACAGATGTTCACTCCAATGAGTAGGATGATCATAATCATCTTGCTCAAGAGTTTGATGAGAGTCTTGTTCGTAGCCTCGGCTTAACCATTCCCTTAAGGGTAATACTGAGTCGCCTTGATGTGAGTAACATGGTTCTCGAAAAGCAGTAATCAGACTGGCCGATTTAAGGATGACGAGCCGTTATCGGTGATGATTCTTCGAGGGGACCCCGATCTAACAATAATATGCTCTCTGATGAACTGAGCGACGGCTACCCCGGTTTATCTCCGTAGTGCTATAGCCTCTACCCATTTAGTGAAATAATTAGTAGCAACAAGGATCCAAGTGTGTCCTTGTCTGCTCTGAGGATTAATGAGACCAATAAGGTCGAGCCCCCAAGTATAGAAAGGCCGAGGGCTTGTAACTGACTGAAGAGACCGAAGAGGGCACCGAGGGATATCGCATTGGATTTGACATCGAGAACACTTCTTCACATAATCAAAGGCATCATCTCTCATAGAAGGCCAATAATATTTGATTGTCATCAGTTGATCAAAAAGTTTCTCCTTGCCCTGGTGAGCACCACAAGAACCTGAATGGACTTCTCGTAGAACAATCTCAGCTTCCAGAGGACTGACTCATTTCAGCAATCGATTGTCGAAACTAACTCAGAACAAGTCATTATCGTGTATCTGAAACCGAATTGCTTTTCTCTGGATCCGATGTTTCTCTATGGTATTACTGGGCAGGATTCCATCTCGTAAGAAAAGGATGAAATGCTCCCTCCAATCTTCGTATTTTACATCTACAAGACAAGCTTCCATGATGTCTGCTGGTCTCTGAAAATCCTCACAGTCCTTTTGGACTTTAGCAGCATCAAGGGCCATGGTGGGCCAATAAACGCCGTATATTTGTAGCCTTTTACCGAGTGGGATGGAATCTTGCATTCCACAAGTCTTATCGTGAACATTGAGAAGAATCCGCCTGGCTTCGTCTTTACTAACACACCTCAATAATACACCGGTCGAGGCTTTGAAATATAGGGCTTCATTGATCACCACAAAGTTTGATAATTTCCTCGAGGGGATCCCGTCCGGTGACATCGGGTGTCGAAGTTGTAATAAGATAGGATGCCTCCAATCAGTTGGGAGGATGTCTTCCTTTTCGAGAACCGAGTCAAAAACTGTCGGGAGTACCTTTTGAATAACATCAATACGATGCGAGTCCCCTCCATGGTGATCCTACTCCTGAGATTCACCAGAAGATCTGCTTGATGATTCTTCAACCTCGAGATATAAGATAGAGTACACTTCGAGAATTTCTTCATTAGACCTTGTATTGCTGTTCTACAAGGAGCTAGTTCTGGCTCTTTAACAGCGAAGTCTTCGTTGATTTGTGAGATGATGACTTTCGGGTCTCCCAAAACTCTCAGTCTGTCCATATGCAATTGTCTTGCCAAGATGAGTCCGATCAGCAACGCTTCATACTCGGCCCTGTTATCGGTGCATAAGAAATCCAATTTGAAAGAAAAATAGAGATGATAACCATTATCTGCTATGAAGTCAATACAGGCACCTCCATCATTAGCATTGATTGACCCGTCAAATTTCATCATCCATTCCCAGTCTTCGGCTCTATCAATTTCAAATTTCGGCTAACTCTTCTTCTTCACTTTTGGAGAGAGCAGCGAGTAGATCTGCTGCAGCCTGTGCTTGAATGGAGCGAGGTTTTTCGCAAGAAATGTCAAACTCGGATAGTTGAAGGAACCATTTAGTGTATTGACTAGTGAGGACCGGCTGAGATAGCAGATATCTCAAGGGGTTTGCCTTAGTGATCAAGCAAGTTGAGCATGCCAAAAGATAATGCCTCAGCTTGTGAGTCACATGTGAAAATGCAAGACAAAACTTTTCAATTTGTGAATATTTCAATTAAGGACCTCAGAGAAGCCTACCGATTGAATATATCAGCTTCTCAATATCTTCAGTGTCCTCTTGAGCAAATAATCCTCCGATAGCATAAACCGAGATAGCTAGGTAAATCCGAAGTGGCTTTCCGGGTACCGGTGAAATCATAGTGTGAGGATATCGTAAGATGTCCTTGATCTTCTCAAAGGTCTCTTGGCATTCTTGACACCAAAGAAACATAACCCCTTTGCGAAGCAAGGACATGAATGGAGAAATATAAGCGGAGAGGCCGGGGATAAATCTTCTAATGTACGAAACTTTCCCGAGAAAGGACTTTAGCTGCTTTTGAGTCTGATGAGGAGTCAACTCGAGAATGGCTTTTGATTTAGTGGGGTCGAGATCAATGCTTTGCTAATGCATGACAAACCCTAAGAATTTTCCAGCAGTAACCCCAAAGGCACATTTGGCTAAATTCATCTTCAGATTGTAGAGTCTGCATCGCTCAAAGACTTTTCTCAATACCTCAAGGTGATCATCTCGTTCCCGAGATTTGACTACTACATCATCCACATAATCTTCGACTTCTTTGTGAATCATATAATGAAGTATTGCTGTCATGGCATGCTGATAAGTAGCTCCAACGTTCTTCAAGCCAAAAGGCATAACAGTATAATAGAAATTACCCATGGGAATCCGGAATGCTATATGCGAAGCATCGGATTGGTGCATTTGGATCTGGTTGTACCCGCTGAAACCGTCCATAAAAGAGAACATAGAGTGTCCGGCGGTGGCATCAATCAAGAGATCCATATTAGGCAAAGGAAATTCATCCTTAGGGATAGCCTTGTTATGGTCTCGAAAGTCAACGCAACATTAGATCTGTCTGTTCTTCTTTTTAACTGGGACTTTGTTTGTGATCCAGACCGATTGTTGAATGGGTTTAATGAAACCTGCCTTCAGTAGCTTCTCGACTTCACCTTTGATTTGCTACTGAATCTTGGGTTTAAACATCCGAGAATGGTGTTTGAAAGGTTTGATGTCAAGGGTAAAGTGAAGTCGCTGTGTTATTAAGTGAGGGTCCAAACCGCACATCTCATCGTAAGACCAAGCAAAGACATCTTTGTATTCTTTCAACAAACATACAAGATTACACTTTTCCTCGAGGGATATATTGGAGTTTACATAAGTGGTTTGCTTGGTGTCATCACCTCCCAGATTCACCTCTTCCAGGGTCTCAAGAACAGATTTAACTCCATCCTCGAGATGCTAAGGTGCTTCTCTGATGTCGTGGCTCACTTCGAAAATATCGGCCATAATGGAGTCGTCATCATAATCATCATCATCGGATTCCCCGATATTATGAACCACTGATTCTCGGATCTTTATTCCAGTCGAAACTGGTTCTTCCTCATGAGTATCTAACTTTGGCTGACTGACTTCAGTCCAAAATTTGTAAGCAACTTGCCCATTGGGCGTCTCAACTCGGGTGCATCGAGCCTTAGAAGTGGGCTCGGCGGGAATGTCTTCAGCGGGTCTCTTAAGCTTCTCTTTCTCTTTCTTCTCCTTCTCTTCTTTTTCCTTCTCTTCCTTCTCCTTCTTCTTCTCCTCCCTTTGCTTCCTCTATGATGGTCCGGGTTCTGATAGTGCACACTCGGGGTTCGCCTAAATCTCGGGCCAGGAGGGTAGCGGAATTCCTCGAGGTAGAGACACTTAACATTCTCCTGCTAGTGCCAGTTCATCGTTTTCCTCCGCATCGGGAAAATGGACCTCGGATTCATCAAAGGGGCAAGGATCAGCAACCAATTGTACCATCTTCCCTTTCCTGATTCCTTTGCAGCATTGGCGGTAGGTGGAAGGAACAAGACAGCATCGGTGGATCCAAGGTTGACTAAAGAGAATGTGGTAAGAAGAGGTGCTGTCGAGTACATGGAAGAGAGTCGGGTGCATGTATTGTCCGACCTGGAGTTCGAGGGTGACGTGGCCTAGGGTATTCTGACTTCGAGCGTTGAAACCGAATATCCTCATAGCTTGAGGAACGATTCGTCCCTCCGAGACCCCAATAGCCTTCAGAATACTAAGGGGGATGATGTTCATAGAAGACCCGACATCAATTAACGACCTTCGGATATCGACACCCTGCAAAACATAATTTAAATATTGGGCTCTACGATGGTCCTCGTGAGGGACCATCATGTCCTCCTTGCTGAAGGTGATCACTTCGTTTCGACCACGGCTGCCCATGCTTCTTGGGCTTCTCACAGCAGCAATCTCTGGGCATAAATTCTTTTGGCAACTTGTTCCGATCTTGAGAAGCCGATCTCCTTCAGGCTGTCCTCAAGGCGTTGGAACTTGGGCAACATTGGCTCTCTCCTGACAATAGCTCCACCTTCGACTTTCGAGACGACTACATTCACCACTTCCTTCCCCTTGCCTTTATAGGTAGGCAAAGGGTCTGCATGAACCCGCTCCTGTTGCAAATCGACCTCGCCATTCTTCACCCTGGCGTGGTAGATCCTTCTCAAAGAATAACAATCAAAGGTTCGGTGGCTGGCATTTCTATTAAATTTACAGTATCGAGGGCTTCGCATCTTCTGAGCTGTAGGTTCTTTCTTAACAGCTGGCAAGACAATACGGTTTTCCTTGATCCAATTCTCTAGGAGAATATCAAGCTGGGGCGGTGAAAAATAGAGTGCTGGTGGAATAGGTCGATCATCTTTCTTCCCTTTTTTCTTTGACCTCTCAGAGGAATCTTCCTCGGTGAGAGCAGACTTGACCCCATGTTTCTTGTCCATAGGTTTCTTGGCAGTATTTACTAATGGTACTGATACACCTGTTTGCTTGGCAGCATCAATCAAAAGGGCGAAGCTTTGAAGTTTCAAGTTCTCGACGTGAATCCGGTATTCGGGATGCATCCCTGCCGCGCATATGTCCATGAAACGAGATTGAGTCCACGCAAGACATTATGAGACCTCAGAATCTCCTAAGTATAAACAAACCCCGATTCGAGGTTGTCATACCAGGTGTAAGCCTTCTTGGATAAATATTTTGAGAACTCCCTCAATTGTAAATCACGGTCTGAAGTGTAGGGGATGAGAGCTTCAATAAAACGACTAATGTGCTCCTTCACATTGCCGGTTTGGACAGTGAATTTGTAGAATTTAGGACTAACATAGTCCTTGGGATACGGTTTCTGCAGCAGTGAAATGGGATAAGGGGGACGAAAATCACTGTCCATCCAGTTAGCATCTCTTTGACGAGATCTCAAAAGCAGGGCCTCAACATCGGCCAAAGTGACAAAAGCTTTCTCGGGGTTGGAAGGTAAGGGTGAGATTGTTGGCGGTATTAAAGCTGAAGGTGGTAAAGTTGGTGGAGACGAGAACAACTCGATAGCTGATTCAGTAATTGGGTTAACTACCCCTTCTCGAGATACAGGTGCTAATGTGGTTGGTTGCAAAAAGGTAGGTTGTTGGCAGGGTCCAGTGGCAAGTCTTAGTTAAATACCCCCTCTCTAGAAGTAGACAAAGACGGGGATGATTGTGGAATAGGGGGACATTGGTTAGTATTTTGCTAAGCTGACAACAACATCAACTATTGCTGGATGAGCCAAATGCCACAGTGAGGGTTGTGAAAGAAACTTCAGGGAAAGTGGAGTTTACTGGTGGAATAGTGGTGGAGGAGGGGTTGGAAGATGGGGATCTTGAGGAGGGGGTGGAACTTCAGTAGAAGAGGTGGGTCTATCCCCAAGCGAAGGACCAAGGGGTCCTCAGTAGCAGACACATTTGTTTCCCCAGGTGAATCTTGCCGATTCTACATAACGGCTGAGTGGATTTCCTGAGTGGTACAATCATAGAAAACGGTAAAAAGGAAACTCAACAGGTTCCCCAGCGGAGTCGCCAAATGTTGATCCCCAAAATCGGTTAACAAATGAGATTAACAAAATAACCCAATATGACAGATGTCATTACCTGAGTTGTTAACCAATGACGGAATGTAGGTTCGAATACCTGTCTCGTAATGGCCTAAACCTTGATGGTCGTTCCAATACGAGGTTTCTGTATCTTCTGAAGTCAAGTCAAAATGAACAAAAAGGAAGGAATCGAATATCGCTAGGAATGAATTCAGAGAGAGGACAAGGGCAGAGAAATTTTGAGGTCAGAAGTTAAAGATTTTTCAATGAATCCCAGATTGCATGAATTTCCAGATTTGATTATTGGCATGATTTGATGGACTATGATGATCCAAAGTTAGGCTTATTAGAGATTTTGTTTGTATGATCATTGTATTGTTTATCATGTTGATTGTATCATGTTTGGGATCTAAGACGCATGAGAAATTTAGAAATTACACAGATCAAGATCTAATTAGTATTGAGATTTGAGGTGGGTTGTAACAAAATGAAAATTAAGGTAAGAATAATTCTAATCAATTAATTAATGGGAGATTTCGATTCCAAAAGGTGTGGAATTACGTGTGCTTTGATGAAGAACCAAAACCCCTGCAAAACCCTAAAAAATTGGGCCGGAATTGATTTCGGTAGGAGTCTCGGCAGGTACTGAGAACATCTACCGAGAAGCCCAAACTCTCTGGACAATGTGTCGAGCCTCAGCACATACCGAGACATGTACTGAGACCCTCGGTAGGAGTCTCGGCACATACCGAGAACATCTACCGAAAGGTTGAAACTCTCGGGACAATCTACCGAGTCTTGGCAGATGCCGAGACATGTACCAAGTACCCTTGGTATGAACCTCGGTAGATATCGAGCATCTACCGAGCTCCAAATGGGGTGAAATTTTAGGGAATGTTCCCTGAGGTGATTTAGGACTTGTGTGTATGCTTGGTTTGTGTGCGAAACACTTGTATAGGATTTTGTGCAAATACTTGTCTGAATTATCTAGTTTGGCAGCCAAATAGACAGTCTATGGGGTAATTTGGTTTGTGATTGTTCTATGAAAATTTGTTGACTTCTAGGGTATCAAATCCAGATTTGGAATGTGTGTGAGGGCATGTGGGAAATCCTTGTTGTGTTGTGATCCTATGGCTAGGCCATGTGGACTGTGACCGGTGTGAGTGGTACCAAGGGTATCCACTGAAGTCAATGAGATTGACTGACTTGTTTGCTATAAGAGTATGTTGTGTGTGATACTGGGAGCATCTTCAGGTCAATGAGATTGACTGGTTTGGTTGTTGCATGGATGTGTTGTGTGTGATGCTGGGAGCATCTTCAGGTCAATGGGATTGATCTGGTGCTGTGTGCATGATTGATTGTGTATGACTAGTGAATTCAGACGTGGGTGTAAGTGTAGTGACCCGGACCCAAATGGAATAATTATAAATTAAATTAATTAATTTACTAATTATATGCAGGGAATTTAAAGAAAGACCCTAGGTAGTATTGGACCAAATAACAATTAAGAGAAGCTAAGGGACAACTATTTAATTAATTAAGAACTAATATACGGGTTGGATTTCAAATCCATATGGGCCAGAACACAAGCTAACGAATTGGGCCCAAAATCGAATAAGAGTCCAATAGGACTTGGATGGATAATTACATATTTAAACAAGGGTGATTAAGGAAGTAATCAAACACAACTAATTCTCTCAACAGTTTAAAATTCAAATTAAAAGATTTGAATTTAAACAAGCTAAAAGTGAGAGTGTTTTAATAGGCTAAGTAACCTAGAAGTAGGAGAGAGGAGAGATAAACTGTCTCTAGGGTTGGACGTCCAAACAGGGAGAGAAGAAATTTTGGTTTTTGGTTCTACAAAAGGAGAAGATGAGAAGACCATTAGGGAAGAAAGAAAAAGCTGAGGTAATGGAGAAAAAGAGGAAAGAGTATTGTAGGAACAAAAAGGTTAGAGAAAATGAGAAGAAGAAAGAAGAAGAAGAGAGAAAAGAAAAGGAAGGTAAAAAGAGAGAAGAGAAAAGAGCTAAAGAAGAAAGGAAAAGAATTAACAACTATGGGAAGAAACCTAGGAAGAACAAGAAAAAGGAAGAGAGTGAAGAGGAAGAGGAAGTCGGATATGATGATCACGAAGAAAGTGAAGATGATGATAATGACTGGCTAGAGGAAGGAGATAAAGGAAAAAGAACTTTGATGAGACAACATCTGAAGAGACAGGAAAAGCTGGAAGAGGATAGAAATTACTATTGAACTAGAAAAGGTAGGGACTTCTTGCATTTCTACGGTATTTATGTTTATGGATGATTCCAATGCTAAAGTTATAGGGTTGATGCATGATCTTATGTAAAGCATGCTTAGACTAGAGATCTAGTGAAACTAGAATGAATGCCATG
>JAUPMG010193528.1:0-10146 GCA_031762675.1 Pachysandra terminalis
TATGTGCGCATCATAGTTTTAAGGGGTTTCGACCAAGAGGGCACAATTCCCCCACTTATTTTCGGTAGGGCAATGCACAAATCAAAGGTGTCACATAATCAGGACTAACCTCAGTAGAAAAGTGAATAATCCGAATACCAAAAGGTTGACTTATGATTTAGATTTGGAAACTCCATAGAAGGCATGTCCCAAATCCTTTCATCTTACAACAAGTATATTGAGTCCCATACCTCTCACATTGGACGAATAATAATAGTCTCTTAATGGACTGAAAAATAGGTATAACTTACCTTGAGTCTCAGGCAGTATGCATAATAATTGGCTAATGGTCAAATATAAAGAGAGCCTTCTCAGTCGGGATTTCGTATGCAACTCATTAATTCATGTCCAATTATTAATGCAAGTCAATCACAATAATAACACATCACATATATTCAAAGAACATAGACATGAGCACAATCTCTTGATACTAAGTTAATAATAATCACATAATTTACCCAAAATATATGGTCTGATGCATAAGGCACATGATAATGAGATTATACATAATATAGTTTAATATGTTAAGTTTTATGGAATTGAGATGTTCACACAATAAGGTTCTGATATCATCAACAACACTAAGAACATATAAGTAATGCATATAAAAGTTTAGAATCAACTCTCATAACAACAAGTACACAATTATCTTAATAGGGTTACTGATATCATTAAAAGGGTTAAGAGGGTCATACTAGTTTATAGGAATTATTAATAAGAGATAAGTCATGGGTAATTTCAAGGTCTAGTCCAATAATCAGTGGAGGACAGAAGGTTAATTCAGTAGTCAAAAGATCTATAGGTTTAATGGTTTAGGATAGAAAAAGGATAATTGATTTAATAGGTAACAAGTTTAATGTACAGAGAGAGAATAGCTTATTATGGTCAAGAAATAGCTAAAGTATCAATTATAAGAAATTTAATAAGGATTATGAAAGGTCAAGACCCACCGGCAAGATGCCGGTGAGATTCTGGCACACCAGTTGGTCGTTCCCAAAAGAGTATTGGTGGCTTGGCTCAACCGGCAGGCTTCTGGCAGGTTGCTAGCACGCCAGTTGGGCTGGGCTATTTGGTTTGGTTAGATCAAGGCTACCGGTAAGGTCTACCGGTAGGCTAGGCAGTGTCCTACCTTGCCCAGACTAGGGTCCTCTGCAACCGGCAGGCTAACCGGCACACCGGTTAGGTCGCCGGTGTACAAAAGGAGGGTTTTGGTCATGGGATTTCTCAGGGTGGTTCAACTAAACCTCCTAGGGTTTTGTGCACCATTATTTGGTCAATCTATTCATTGAATCTTATTTGGTGTTAACAATCCTTTTCAGATCTTGGTTCTTGGTTTATTTAATTGTTTAATCTTAACATAAAAGGCATAAGCGGTTGATATTATACAATCTTTCTAGGTTGTACTAATAAGATTATAGGGAAAGGTTTTACATACATGAAAGAAAGGAATTCCCCATAATATGACATTGGATGGAGAATAAAGGAAAACTCACATTGAATGTGCTAGAGATTTGCTGCCATTGAAGATCTGCTAGATCTCTTCTAGTTTTCTGGTTTCTTAACCTTCTCCTTGTTCTTCATAGATGATCCCATGAATCTTAATGTGTTTCCAAGATCTATTTTGTTTAATTAGTTTTATTTTACTTGTTTTAAGAGTTGTACTTGTATTAGGATTATTATCTATAGTTTATCTATAAGTCTAAAGTCTTTTCTTGATGTTTACTTAGTCCTTAAGTTACCCAATTACTTTAGCACGAATATTAGGTATTAATTATTCTAATCAGGCCTTAGTTTACTTAATTGGGCTCTAGTCTTAATGGGTCTTACTTAAGTCCAGCTTAATTAGGTGTTAGGGTTAGGTCTTGTTTGGCTGTTACAAGTTAATTCATTAATATGTTTCTGGTTAATCTGTAAAGTTTATATTAATGATTCTTAATTCCTTTATTATAGTTTATATTATTAATTATACATTATTAACAATAATAACCCTAGGTTAGTTTCTAAATGTGAAGGGTGTAATTACTATTTTACCCTTTATATTAAAGTTCTTTTTAATCTGTATTTTTTTGGTCTTTACAAAGTCACTCTCCAATGATACAACATAGGTTAAACAGCAATAAATATGATAATCATGTTAAATATGCTATGTCATATTCATTAAATATGACCTAGACACCTAGTTCAACTTGAAAATAGAGTTTAATTTGAATACCTACCTGAGTTCTTGATAACCCTTCTTCTTCCTCCTCTTTAAGTTTCAAGTCTGAACCTTCTTCTCCAAGCTCCAGCAGTTCCAGCAATACTCTCAATATCTTTCACTCTCTTGATTATGATTCACACGTCCCAATCTATCCTATATATAATACTACAGTCTTTTACTTAGTTTAGGATTAGTTAATTAAGTTAGATTGATTTACAGCCCTTAGATTAAGTTTAGTTAATTTACAACCTTTAGATGAGAGGTGTTCTAATTCTAGTGTGAGTTAATGTCTTCTCTTATCTTGTCTTATCCTAATTAGATTAGGTTCTTTGTCTTTTAATCTTAGCCATTGATTAGTCTAATTAATCCTAACCATTGGTTTTAAGTCTTTTAATCATATTAGGAATATTAGAGGTGATTCTATCCTTAGTCGAAAGCCCTAGTTGTATTATAACTTGCCTTTAATTATTTATTATTTAATTATGACCAAAATTAGTTATTTAATTAAGTTAATTGGGCTTAAGTTTTAGTTGGGCTTTAATCCTTTTGGGTTTTACTTAAGTCCATCTAATTAATTATTAGAACGAGGTCATGTTTGGTTAGTTTTAGTTTAATCTATTAACCCAATTTCTGTTAAGCTAAAATTTCCTTTGTTTATAACCTATAGTTTTGATTTATTTATTACTCTAGGTTATAATATTTATTAGCCATTAAATTATGATTTAAATGTCCCTAAAATATCTTAGTCACACATTATAAATTAAAGAGTTATGATTGTGTGTGAAGCACTCTAGTTTCCTATTGTGAAACCCACCAATCACGAGCAGTCAAAGTCAAACAGGTAACCACTTCTAAAATTTTAAATTACCTATATATATTTAATTAATTATAAATAAATCCCTATAAAAGTTCAGGTTATTACAGTAAAGCACCAATCACAAACAGTCAAAGTCAACACTTGTAAACTAACTTCAAACATTTAAATTACCCCTGTATTAATTACATTCTAACTCCTATACTTTCATTAATTATAAACTAATCCCTATAAAAGTTAATGTTATTACATTCTACCCTCCTTAAGACAATTTCGTCCTTGAAATTCGACGTCCCCCTAATTAAGAAAGTTGAGATACTTACCTTAATATAATCTGATTCAAAACAACTTATTGTTGAATTTGAGTTGTACCTTCAATCACTTCTTCTTGTTGTAGTGCGAAGAACTTTGCTTGCTGAGTTTGATTCTGCGATGCTTCATTCGTATTCTCCTTCAACTGTTGTTGCTGTCCCGGTTTCTTATTTAGTTGGTAATGCCGCATGGGTACAATCACTTGCTGTTCTTGTAATGAGTTCAGCCCTTGGTCCTTTGGATACTGACAATCCTTTTGACGATGTCCATACTCCCCATAGTTGTAACACTTCTTGTTTGAATCAAATCTTTGCATATTCATTGGTTCTTGTGTCCTTTGTCTTTTCTGTAAATATGATTGGTAGTTCCTTTCCCTCTTCAAATCTCTAATCCTTCGAAATTCCAGTATGTCCTTCTCTACATTCCGAGCGCAGTCCACCACCTCATGGTACTCCGTGAATTCCCTAACAATCAGTCGGCTCTTGATGCTTGGCCTTAGTCCACTTTCAAATCTGAAAGCCTTCTTCTCTTCATCATCAACCGCATAACGAGCGAACTAAGATAACTCCGTGAACTTTACCGCGTACTCTGGTACAGTAATGGTTCCTTGCTCCAATTTCATAAATTCCAACTCCTTCTCCCTTCTTACGGTTCTCGAAAAATACTCTAAGTAAAACCTTACCCTGAAATCCTCCTATATGTAGACATACGCGATTTCCAATGCAGATTTCCACCAACACCTCGCCTCGCCTTCAAGCATAAAGGCAGCAAATCGGACCATCTCCGTGTCTTCTATCTCCATTACGTCGAAGATGTGCTCTATTGAGTCTGTCCAAGCTTGTGCCTCCATCGGATCTGTGGTTCCTTTGATGATAGTCGGTCCCAACTTCTTGAACTTCTCAATACTCTTGATATTCTTCTGAGATTCAGTTTGCTGATTTTTGTATCTTGCGTGTGCTTGAGTTAGGGCTTGTGCTTTGGCTTGTGTGGCTTGTTGTTGCTGCATCATGTTGGCCATCTTCCCCATGGCTTGAAAGATCCCAACCAGTTGTCGATTCTGGTTATCATCTTGACTTGTTGACAGCGCACTTGCGTCATCATTACCCACATTACTAGTCCTTCTTCATTTGGCCATTGTATTATTAACTAAAGTGCCTGTAGAATAATGAGACAGCATCCGATTTTCATTATGGACACAAATACCAGATTGTTAGTATTTCATACAGCACACAGAAAATTTTGAAATATCAGTACCTTGAAAACTTTAAAAATTTGGCAAACAAAAACTTTTGAAATCTGATTTAAAATATCAAAACTTTGGCTCTGATACCACTTTTGTCAATACCCAAACCTAAAGGAAATTCACGTGAGAATCCCTTAGATTCAAATCAAGACTCTCACCCCATATCCCTATCGGAGTGGAAAGAAATAAGAGCCAAACCATATTAATCAATGAAACTTTAAAGGAAATTATCATTTATGAAAATAATCAAAATCTAACTAAGTTATTACATCCAAAACACGTTAAGAAATAGCAGCGGAAAAACAAAGGAAAATACTATCAATTCTCATGTTTAAATCAAATCCTAGCCCTATACATAATATCTAATCTAAAAAGTAAAACTAAAACCTGTTACAGAATTCTAAGTATTAATCATTGAAAACCATCTTCCAGTCCAGCCACGTAAACCACATCATGTTCACCATCTAAATTCCCTGAAATGGTTGCGCAAGGCGTCAGCTACACTTAGTAATCAATTAAACACTATTTTAGATTGGAATAGGGTCAAAGCCACTCTTCAATGACACAACATAGGTTAAACAACAATAAATATGATAAGTATGTTAAATATGCAAGTATATGTGAATTAAATGCAATATGATGCAATTCAGATTTAATGTATGCAATGCATGCTCATGCAAAAAATAATAAGATTACCACATGTACTCCACACACATAAAGATGATATGCAGTTAAAGCATGCTGTTTGGCATTCGATTAGTGTATGTTCCACATCCGATCTTAATCGTACTAGTCCCCAGAACACATCCCTCGATATTTGGTTGGACTAATAGACTATTCTATGTGTACATCATAGTTTCTAGGAGCTGCGACCTAGAGGTCACAATCGCCTCTGTTATTTTCGATCATAAGGACGAATCCCAAGGAATCACCCAGATTTACCTCTGTGAATCATACCTTGACCGATCTACTAACAGAATTCACTCAATAATTGGTATATTGGGAATATCACCCAAAACATGTCCTCACCATAAACAGATTTGATTGGTATATTGGGAGAGCGACTCCCTCAATACATATAATAAAATATTAATAGTTCACCTAGGAGTTCCTCACCAATATGATAACACTCATTATGTCCATAATATTTAACATATGAATTCATGGGATATAGTCAAGGCATTAAACCTACCCAAGGTCAATAATGCAAACAGGCATATGATGTGCATGTGTAGTGTAGGTGAACATTAACTATTCATACAATATGTGTGCAATAGTGTAATAAATCTAATTTATCAATATGAATGTATAAATCATGGTATAGGTCTCATGGTATTCAATTTATGTGAAATCATGTCTAATTATAGTAAAACTTATATAATTATCAATTCATCAATATAAATCATTCTATCATGTCTTAATATCATCACCTATCACATATCATTAACTAGAATTAATCAGGAAAACAACACACATCATGAAATTCATCAAAGTAAGGACATTGGGCTGTCTGGCGGCCTAACCAGCACACCGGTTGGCCACCAGTAGGCTAAGCAGGGGCCAATTTCAAACACTCAGGATCAATGAGGCTCACCGGCAGCCTAACCGGTACGCCGGTATGCTACGGGCAGCCTAGGCAGAGCTGCCTCAACACACCTGGGTATCCGGTAGATTATCCGGCACACCGGTAGCCTGCCGGATGCCCACTGGGTTCACCGGTAGGCTAACCGGCTCACTGGTAGCCTACCGGTTCGCCCAGAAAAAGCAAATCAGCATAATTTTTATAGATTAAGTCATTTTTAGAAAATTGATCAACTGATACTCATAATCAAATCAAAATCCGAACCTATCTAAGTCAAAGTATCAATCAAAACTACAACTTACCTTGGCTAGGATGATCATGCATTGAAAAGCTTAAGTTTTTATAAAAACAATATGTTCTTGAGTTTTGAATTCAATGTGCTATGTCATTTTCAATGAATATGGCATCTCACCTAAATCCAAATCCAAAATAAAGAGTATTCGAAATTACTTACCTTGCTTAAAGCTTTGGATCTTCCTCTTCTTCAACCCAATTAAAGTCTGACCTGATCTTCCTCTCTTCTTAGCTCTAGTAATCAACTTGGATTTATGTTTAATAATTTGGATGACCAAGACCATCTATATATAGTTTTTAACCTTCTCTCCTAGTTGTTTTAGAGTTCAATTTAGTTTAGGATTAAGTTTCTAATCCTATCCCTTAGATTAGATTAGTTAATTTACAGCCTTTAGATGAGAGGTATTCTAATTCTAGTGTGAGTTAATGATTAGTCTTATCTAACCTTTATCCTAATTAGATTAGGTTCTTTGTCTTTTAATATTAGCCTTTAGATTTGTCTAATTAATCCCGCCCCTTGGTTTTAAGTCTGCTAGTTACATTAGGAATATTAGTGGTTGTTCTAACCTTATTCAAGTGTCCTAGTTGTACTTTACGTTGACCTTTAATTAACAGGTATTAATTAATATGAAAATTAGTTATTTAACTAGGTTAATTGGGCTTAAGTTTAGGTGGGCTTTATCTTATTGGGCTTTATTTAAGTCCAACTAATTAATTATTAGAACTAGGTCCCGTTTTGTTAATTTTAGTTTAATCAATTAAACTAGTTTCTATTTAAGCTTAAATGTCCTTTGTTTATAACCTATAGTTTTGATTTATTACTTACTCTACGTTATAATATTTATTAATCTTTTAAATTATGATTTAGATGTCCCTACATATATTAATTACACATTATAACTTAAAGGTTTATGAATGTGTGTGAAGCACTTTAGTTTCCCATTGTGCAACCCACCAATCACAAACAGTCAACGTCAAACACGTAAACTAACTTCTAAAATTTTAAATTACCCATATATTAATTACATTCTAACTCCTATAAGTTCATTAATTATAAACTAATCCCTATAAAAGTTCATGTTATTACAGGTGGCCCCTTGGGATATTCCTTATGATTAAAATAACAGAGATGCTTATGACCTCTAGGTCGAAGCTCCTAGAAACTATGATGTGCATATAGAATAGTCCAATTATCACATTACCGTATATAGGGGGATGAATTCACTGTGGTGAAACATTCTTTGGTATTGGACTTAGATCGGATGTGGTACATACACTAATCGAATGCCAAACAACATCATGTTGCACAGCATGTCTTTGGATTGATCACACTTGGTGATCACCCCTTTCTTTTATTTCTGCATGAGCATGCATTGCATTCATTAATAACTGAACCGACATTCATATTGCATTGCATCACTCATTCTATGACCATGTTTATTACATATGTTTTGTTGTCTTGTTTATGTTTTATCATTGGGTAGTGGCATTGACCCTATTCCAATTAAAGGTATATTTTAATTGATTTACTTACTAGGCTAAGTGTAGCTGACGTCTTTGCGCACTTTTAGGTAATTTAGTTGAAGAGTATGATGAACTGTATTTTTTTTTTTTTTGTGAACATTGCTGGGACGTCGAGTGATTTCTACCTGGAGTTTGCTATTTGTTTTATTGGTTTCTTTCTTGAATTAGATATGATGTATAGGATTAGGGATTTGATTTAAACATGGAATGTAATTATTTTCTTTTCTGCAGTGAATTTTATTAAGTGTTTTGGATGTAATAGATAGATTATCCTTTTCTTATTTTTCAGTAAAATAGATTCTTTTGAAGTTTATCAAATTTCTGTAATTTTGGCTCGATATTGATTGCCACTCCCGATTCTGATTGGGATGAGAGTCCCGGTTTGAACATAAGGGTTCTTACGAGAATTACCTTAGTTTTGGGTCGTGATAGAAGCCTTCTCTTTTCCCCAAATTCTCAGATTTCCCCAAATCCTCAAAGCCCTAATCACCTCTCAATCTCAGATCTCTTTCTTTTTTTTCTCTCAAAACCCAATTCTCTCTCCTCAATAGAAGTGGACGATCTCCCCATTGTTTCTTCCTTAAAAGCTTTTAATCAAATCTCCCTTCTATTCCCTCCTTCTAATCCAAATGTGTAAACCTATCTCCCCAATCCTAATTTAATTAGAAATCTATTCTTCTAGACCTTTTAATCTCACTAACCAATCAGAAACCTTATAATCTCTTTCAAACTAATCTCAATTCCTAACCTGTCCCAATCCAATTCTAATTAGGAACTCTATTTCCCTTCTACAATAACTATTAATATCTTCTACGTTACTAAAGTATCCCTTCATTCTAATTAGGTCCAATTCGAATAATCCAATTAATTTATTATTATTTAATTAGCACGAAAAATAGTTATTTAATTAAGTTAATTGGGCTTAAGTTTTAGTTTAATCTATTAAACCAGTTTTCTAATTAAGCTGAAATGTCCTTTGTTTATCACCTATAGTTTTAATTTATTAATTACTCTAGGTTATAGTATTTATTAGTTTTTAAATTATGATTTAAATGTCTCTAACATAACTTAGTTACACATTATAACTTAAAGAGTTACGATTGTGTGTGAAGCACTCTAGTTTCCTATTGTGCAACCCACCAATCACAAGTAGTCAAAGTCAAACATGCAAACTAACTTTCTAAAATTTTAAATTACCCCTATATTTTAATTAATTACAAATAAATTCCTATAAAAGTTTAGGTTATTACATTCTACCCTCCTTAAGACAATTTGGTCCTCGAAATTCGACATCCCTCTAATTAAGACAGTTGAGATACTTACCTTAATATCATCACCTGATCATCAATCTTTCCCGGGAATATCTTGATGTTTCCAGCCATTCTGAAATTAGGATGATGAGCAATCTGTTTAACAAGAAAGAAATCTGCCCACACTTAAGTTAGCAGCCAATGTTAGTAATAACAATTAAAACACATAAAACTTTGAAATATCAACACTTTGAAAACTTTTAGAAATATCAAAAAACAAAAACTTTTGGAATCTGATTTAAAACATGAAAACTTAGGCACTGATACCACTTTTTTCACGACCCAAACTTAAGGAAATTCACGTGGGAATCCCTTAGGTTCAAACCGCGGCTCTCACCCCATATTCCTATGGGAGCGGTAAGTAATAAGAGCCAAACCAAAGAAATATCATATAAGACTTTAAAGAATATACTTTATTGAAATTAATCAAAAGATAACTAAGTTATTACATCCAAAACAACTAAGAAAATAGCAACGGAAAAACAGAGGAAATTACTACCAATTCTCATGTTTAAATCAGATCCTAACCCTATATATAATATCTAATCTAAAAAGTAAAAAATAAAACGTATTACAGAATTCTAAGTTTAAATCATTAAAAACCATCATCCAATCTAGCAACGTAAACCTCATCATGTTCCCCATCTAAATTCCCTGAAATGGTTGCGCAAAGGCATCAGCTACACTTAGTACAGTAAGTAATCAATTAAATAGTATTTTAGATTGGAATAGGGTCAAAGCCACTCTCCATTGATACAACATAGGTTAAACAGCAATAAATATGATAATCATGTTAAATATGCAAGTATATGTGAATTAAATGCAATG